>SWKW01000125.1:0-55771 GCA_011058865.1 Didymella keratinophila | reverse complement strand
CATAAAGGTTGTAAAAGAAGAAGTTATGGGGGGGGGGGGGGGGGTCGCGCATGCTCTAGTCTGCGTTGTGTCGGTACCGGTTACGCGGATGGCCACTTGACCCATTGATCTCAGGATCCTCTCACCTTCCTACAACGTCCACAATACGCAGTCAAATCGCCTCGGATTCGCCTTTGATGGCTATAAGGAGGTCCGAGTTGCCAGTCCGCATGCGGATGAGTTTCGTACTCGAACGAGAAGGATGGCTATGTACGTTTCACCCAGTCTGGCGACAGGATTCACTGACATGGTCATAGTTACGAGGCCAGCCAAGCGAACGCCGAGGCACGCTTACCAATGCAGTCAGCACGAGCTGAAATGAATGCTGCTGGGGTCACGATCAAAGAAGCGGGAGGAGAGCATGGCTATCACATCTTGCAGCGTCAAGGCCAAGGACAGCAGCAATCCTTGCTTGTAACGTTGCAATATACCAAAAGTAATCTGCCTAGCGTGCTTGGTGGTCACTGAAGCTGTTGCGGGAAGGCCAATGCAACACTAGTAATACATACATGTGACACCTTTCCTACCTTGGAGCAAATGATAAGAGTTTCCATATGCTATTGCATATTGGCGAGTCACAACTTCCCTGCTGATCGGTTTGTTGAAGGTGACTGAATGTTTCTATGAGTAAGCTTTTGAGTATTGTCAGAGCAAATGTGTGTCCACTGAGTCGGGTTCTGAGAGTTGATGAAGCAAAGGCGTGGATGAAGAGAGGACCGAGATTCATTTGTTCCAACCGCTTGAACTTTCCGAGTTTGATACGTAGCGTCTCAGCGGCGTATGTCGTAGAATGATTTACGCCTAAGGACTGATCCAGTCCGAGCCACCGCTGGGCGACGTGTAGATCCGATGAAGATGGAGAGTATACCCCACACCAAGGCCAGCTTACAACTCGCCCGCAGCCTGCATCAACTCCCTTGTGAACTTGGTGCGCTCGCTAGTCTGCATGACCGTCGGGCGTCTCGTCCAGCCAATTTCAGTGGGCAAGCGTTCATTCCCTACCCTGATTAGTCTCACCCTTTTCTTGAACGACAAACTCAGTGTCGCCGGAGGGGCAACTCACGCAGCCAATACTCGATGAAGTCCTTCTTCACCGTGCCCGTCGTTCCATCAGCCATGATCTCAAAGAATGACGCGCACTCGCCCCAACTAAACCCATCCGCCAGCAACGACGTCTTGTGCTGTGGATTCGTCCGCTTGCTCGTCGCGAGGCGCGCCATGCGCGCGTCGGCGACTTGCTGGATCGTGATGTCTGGCGTGGTGAAGAACGAAGCCGTCTCACTCCAGACGGTCTCGTTGAACGGGAGCGGGTTGGCGAAGAATCGATCAGAGCGGCTGTACGTGTCAGGCGTATCAGCTTCAGTTCGCCATCTCATTTGCTAGCAGGAGCAAGAGAGAGGAAGAGGGAAGGCATACCTTAGGCTGAAATCGTGCTCAAGCACGCCCTCACGACCCAGAGTATCCAGGTCGAAAGTCCGTGCGAAAGGTGCTGGGTTGGTGCGCACGGCCTGCGAGAACAGAATGACGGCGTCGCTGTTGGCGATGTTGAAGCCGTCCAGCATAGCTTTCGCCAACATATCGCGCGTGATCTCGCGCCCGTTAGAGGGCAGGTAGCCGTGATTGGCGAGCGTGTTGAGGCCGGGGCATGGTCCGCGTGCTGTGCAGCGTTCCGTCAACATCTGGCTTGTTCTAGATGCACCGTCCTGGTGCCGACGCAGCTACTTACCGTCGTTAGGACCTGGGGTCTTCCATGGTTTGGCTTCCCAGACTTGTCGGGTCTTGACACCCGCGTATGTCGGGAAGGCTAGGGCTGAGGTTGCAGCTGCGGACAGAGCGAGGATAGATAAGAATCGCATGGTGGCTGCGAAAATGTGTTAGAATACTCTTGAACGCTTGTGTAGAGTGAATGGCACAGTTTTCGAACCGAAGAATTGAAGTAAGTTCCTTTCTGGAAAAAGTGACAATGCAAAGATGACACTGTGAGAATAAGATCGTCCCTGGGCGTCCTTCCTGCTTAAGTATTCGTTCTTGAAAGCTGAGAGTTACTCGATATACTCTTGACACCAGCAGTCGGCTTGCGACTTTGGTCATCTCAAGATGATTGCATGGTCTCATCTGTTCAGCCTCGGCTCCAATTATGTTGGGGAGTAGCTGATTCGTAGTCTAGAGATACATGATCAGGGATGTGCTTGACGAAACAGCTCACAGTGGAAACGAAAGAAACAGTGGCTATCTTGGCTGTCAAAAGAAAGAATTGCATGATCCTTGCTTGTTTCAGGTAAGTGACCATCCGGCACTCAGAACCCACACGGGCAGCGGGACGATCGAGGAACATCTCTAATCATGAATCGACATTTAAGGTACGAGACGCATAGGACTGAGAGCAGATAATCGCTATTCTGCCAAGCTTACTGTGCCTCGGTAGAGGAGAGAGTCGTCTGCACCTTTAATATCGGCGTGTGCTGTATTGACGAGACGCCAAGGAAGCCCCCCCCACAACTTGTTCGTTACGGCCACTTAAAACACAAGTCCCTTGCTCACTGCCGAGGTGAATTGAACATACCTTCAGGAACCTTGCAATGGTAAGTATACAGCATCCGGTATGCCTACTCGTGCGTCCTGGAATGTGGGCTCACCAGGATCTTGACGTGCTGATCCCGGTTGGCCACAAGCTCGTCGAAGCCTTCAGAGACGATGTCGTTGATGTGGATTTTGCTCGTGACCATGGTTTCGAGGTCTTTGAACTTGTCTTCAAGATTCGTTAGTGCGAGCAAAGTCAGTGAGAAGTTTTACTGGCCTGCAACAAAAGCATTCACCACATCCTTAAACTCATCATCTGTGTACGCCAAGCAGCATTTGATCGTGACTTCTTTCAGCAAGAATGGGAAGAATGGTATCTGCATCTACGCTGTATTAGCGTGTCATTGGGATGAGGGGAGAGTATTTGCGGTGGGGGCACGTACAGGCGTCCCGAACCACACCGCAACATTCATGTAGACACCGCGATACTTGACCGCGTCCATGCCCGCTTCAAACCCCTTCTTGTTGCCTGCACAGTCGAACACAACATCCACGCCCTCTCCCGCCGTCAGCTCGCGACACCGCGTCCCGACGTCCTCCTCGAGTGGATTGAGCACCACATCCGCCACCATCTTGTTCTGCCTCGCTCTGACTTTCGTAGGCTCAGAGACAATGATGCTCTTGCATCCAAACGCCCGTAGCACGATCATGACCGCGACACCGACCGGGCCACCACCAACTATTAGCACACTCCTGGCTGCCCAGTCCTGGACGCCTGTGGTCTTGATGGCGTGCCAGCCCACGGCCAGCGGCTCGATCAGTGCTGCTTTTTCCATGTTCACGTCGTTGGGTAATAAGTAGACTTGGCGCGCATCGACGCAGACTTTCTCAGCGAACCCACCTCCGTCGCCGGACAGGCCTTTGAAACCCAATACCTCGCAGCCGTGCGTGAAGCCGTCTTTGCAGTTCTTACACTTTCTACAGTACAGGCGCGGATCAATGACCACAGGTGTGCCTTGTTCTAGCTTGGGAAAGGACGACGGAGCGCTGATGATGCGGCCGACAAATTCGTGGCCGAGGGTTACGGGGATGGATTGGTCTGTTAGTGGGTGTGGGCGCGATACTGGTGGACAGGAGAACGGGCCGTGGAGGTACTCATGGAGATCTGACCCGCATATTCCAGCGTAGGACACTGCGATGAGTGCTTCGTGATGCTGTGGAATAGGCGTTGGGGTGTCGACGACGCGGATGTCGCGGGGGCCGAAGTACTGTGCTGCTTTCATTGTCGTCGTCTTGGTGAGCGGGGCTGTAGGAGAGAAGATTGGCGGGAGTGCATGACAGTAGTGTGTTCAGGACGTGAGCATGCGATGTACGATGCTGACTCGAATCCGAAATGCCGAGTTGCGGGGTCATAAGCAATTTGTTCACCCGTGCAAATTGAGTGCACTTCGCGTGCGCCTGTGTGACCGCTCATGTGAGTCTGTGGATGCTGGAGCACTTGAGGGGAATCCAGTCGGCATCTTGCTTTCTCCGCACCTTGCAGACTGACACTGCTGAGCTGTCACCACTGGGAAATGCCCTTCGCTTACGGCAGATGCTGGCCGTCAAATCTCAACTCCCTGCCTGGCTTTGAGAAGCACGTAGGTTGCATGTCGTCCCATCACGGGCTCACATCTCGTCGAGAGTTGTCGTGCTTCACGTCGTGAGGTTAAGGGAAGCTAGTGGGGACGTTGCGAATCAGATCCACTGCGGGGAGCTGCCTTCACCGCCCTCGGCAGCGACCAATGGCGGCTGGCAAGCTGTTGATAGGTGATGCAGGGCCACACGTCACACACACAAACTGCTCCAAAACCACAACGCTTGATTCTGCTACGTATTGTTATATCGCTTGTGTTTGTTTACATCGCATCAATCGTGACCAGCATTTAGCATGCATAAATCCAGATGGGCGCCCAAGCCTGGAGAAGAAGTGCCGAAGTATGCAACAACGACACGGCCTGCGCCAGCGCAGCAAGAAGCAGCAGCTTCCGTACAGAGTGCGCCAGAGCCACCAGTGAGTATGCTCGTAAGAGTGCGTGTACAAAGCTCACACGATGGAGGCTGTCAATGTGTCTTATGACGCCTACGACCCCTCAGACTCGTTCGCGCAGACGGCAGGCACCGACGATCTCTTCTTCGACGACGACATAACGCCCATCTCGCAGCCCGTGGTTGAGCAGAGCAGCACCCTCGGCGCCGAAGCCCCCGTGTTCGTCCCCGCGCCAGAAGAGCCCGCGCCCCCGGCCGCCCCGCAAGCGCCCTCTGCCCCCAAGGCGCCGCGAGAGCCACGACACGCTGACCGCGGAGGACGAGGCCGGGGACGGGGACGCAGCGAAGGGCGCGGTCGCGGGAGAGGAGGACGAGGCCGCGGCGGCCCAGCAGGCGACATACGACTCGAGGAGGGCGCCGCGCAAGACTCACCGACACCCGCTCCCAAACCCGAGACAACAGCACCCGACGCCAACGAACCGCCGTCCGATGCGCCCACCGGTCCCTCAGTGCCAACCACGGCCTCGGTGCGCGGCGACCGCACCCTCACCGGCGGCAGCAAGCGCACGCGCCTGACGGAAGCCGAGCTCAGCGCCAAACTGGCCAGCATGCGCAGCAAAAACGACGCCTTGAACGCCGCCCACGCGCGCGCAGAAGCCGACGCGAAGGCCGCCGAGGCCCGCGAGAAGGTGCTCAAGCAGCAGGAGGTCGAGCGGAAGAAGGTCGCCGCCGAGAAGCAGAAGGCCGAGCGCAAGGACCGCCAGCAGATGATGGGCGAGCGCGAGCGCAACAGACAGCGCAAGCTGAATGCGCAGGGCGGTCGGGAGTGGGATCTCGAGAAGGAGGATGGGTTTGATGGGACCGGTGAGGAGCGGAGACGCGGTGCCGCGAGGGGCGCGTATGGCGGTGTTGCTGCACCAAGAGCGCCGCCTGGGGGGAGAGAACTGTTTGACGATGGCGGCGACTCGGGCGCGTCTCGTGGCCGGGGCAGAGGGCGAGGCGGGCGTGGCGGTCGCGGCGACGGTAGGAGCGGCGGTAGGGCTGACTTCCAGGACTCTTCTCGCAGCGACGTGCGACACCACGACACGCGAGGCGGCAAGCAAACGTCTCAGCGGCCGCCCACATCCACAGACTTCCCTGAGCTGCCGTCGGGACCGAAGGCTACAGATACATCTTCAGATGCCCCGAGGATCAAAGAGTTCTCCATCAAGGGCAAGGGCGAGAACAAGAACGAAGACATCAGGAAGACCGAGCCGGGTCTTCAGAAGGAACTCGAGCCCGAGCCGAAGGTCAAAACAGAAGAAGCGCCCATCAGGCCCGAGGTCAAAAAGACTGAATCGTTTGGTCTGGAACCTATGGCCAAGGGCGCGAGCTGGGCCGACGACGAGTAGGAATATCTTGATCTGACGCGCATGGGCAAAGGCGTGGATTGGGCCACCGACGACGAGTAAGCATGAGTTCATGACGAGGTCTCTGTACAGCTTGGGGCCACGTAATCAAGATATTTCCACGCCTGCGTCCCAATCTCGGCAATTGTGGCACACCGATAGTGAAATCGATTGGCATGATACCGGAGCCAATCGGGCATATACCTGCTCTCTCATTCATGTACAGACATCGACTATCTCTCGTCCCGCAATCTGAAGGTACTGCCCAAGTCTGTTCTCTCATTGGGCGCTTGCGCAGACTTGCATTTAGATTGCTACTGATGGCGACTTTGTTCTTTGCACGAGACACATCATTATTGCTCACGATCCGAAACCACGCAGCAGCCACATCACCATTGAATGTATTTGGACGCCCATGCGCACGTTGAGTGCCTCCTGGAACCGATGGTGCAGGTCTCCCCGAGACTATTGAAAACCGTTCGTTGTACCGTGATTCTAGCGCCATGCACCGTACAGCACCGGGAGACTATGAAATATGTTACGAGATTGGTAGCTTTGCCTTCCTTGCTTCAGAGCTCTGAATTGCGGGTGCATGACGGGCCCGAAGTACATGTCATCGGGGAGTTGAGCATATTCCACCCGTTCTGTGATCTTGTCGCGAGGCGGCTGGGATCCCATGCTTTGAAGTAACGCACAGATACTGCATCGTAGGTTTCCGGCGTGTGTACGGGGTAACGCTACTCAAGCTCGATTTGTAGAACGTTGGCTATGGGTGTCGTGCAGTTCCCCATCTTCTCGACCGTAAAGGTAATCGTCAATGTGCTGGATGTGGCGCAAATTATGAAGCACACCTTGGGCAGCGTCAACGATGCTGACATTCCATTGGGCGTGAACTGGAGGCTGCCATTGTTGTTTTTGTATAGGTTCGCGTTTGTAGTGGCTGAATCAGGGATCACCGGCGTCCCGGCGGCGGCTATAAGAGATCCCGGTAGCTTGTTTGAACGGAGTTGCACAGAAGATGATCCATCGTGTACGCCTTTCAGATGTTGGAAGGTTGTCCTGACTCCATGCAAAAAGCGCGCTAGAGACACGCTATATAGTATGCCGCCTTCCCATCACTGTGCACCTCTCTTACAGACGCACGATTGACATGCACCCTCTTCTGCTTTCTGTGAAAGCAACTTACAGCACCTCTTGGTTTGAACGTTGTCAGCATTTACGTTTGGTTGACAGCGTAATACGCATCCCCACATGTCAGCATTGACATGTGGTGCGCTCTCGACTGACCGATCTCCCGAAGCCGGAGATGCTGACCGCAAACACGCCTGGAGCTGTGAACATCCTCACGCTCATCGCTCATCAGTTCGTAGATTCTGCCCAGATGGAGTCAGAATCTCGCAGAGCGACTGCTGACAAGAGTGACACCGTCTTCACTAGGTGAGCTGTTTACTCGAATTGTCTCCTGGATCCGTTCGGCAGCGGTCGTTCCAGCGTCTAATCTTGGTGCATATGCAGTACTTCGTGTGCCTCTAGGCAACATATCTGCACTACTGGGGTGCATGAGGGGCACCACCAACATAAAATCCGGCTGAACGACCAAACCCTGGCTTTCCTGTCAAACTCCGGACCTTCATGCTACACATTCAGCCAAATGGCGTACTTAAGCACTAGGTGGCTTCTGATCACACTCGCAGTGCTTGCTCCAGTATTGTTTAGTCTGCGATTTGGCCACAACAAGTTCGCAAGCTCTCTCAGTGATCGAGCGCGGCTGCTGCTTCCGGGCTCGAAGGCGTTCGCGGATGCAAGTCTACGGTGGAGCTCAGCCAATACGCCAACTTACAGCCTAGTAGTTCAGGTCGCAACCGAGGCAGACGTGCAACATACGGTCCGCCTGCGTAAGCGAAAATGCCAGCAATCGTGTGCTGACTTCCTCCAGATTCTGTATGCGAACCGAAAACGCAAACCGTTTCTCGCCGTATCCGGCGGCCATGGGACGACTTCGTTGGTCGGGCGCCTGAAAGACGGCGTCGGTATTCATCTCAGTCAGATGAACAACATCTCCATCGTGGACAACGGCCAGGCGGTCTTGATCGAAGGTGGCGTCCTGAACGGGGATCTTGTCGCGTATCTATGGGCTCATGGCAAGCAGACGGCAACGACAAGCTGCGACTGTGTTGGCTTCATTGCACCCATTTTGGGTGGTGGACACGGTTGGAATCAAGGCCGCTACGGCAAAGCCACTGATCAACTACTTTCTGCTCGCCTCGTACTTGCAAATGGTACCGCCATTGACGTCTCGCAAGCAGATAATCCTGACTTATTTTGGGCGATTCGAGGAGCCGGCCATAATTTTGGAATCGTCACCCAGGCCAAGCTACGCATCTACGATGTTGAGCCTGGACAGCATCAATGGGCGGCGAGTGGCTTTGTACTTACCCACGACAAGTTGGAAGCTCTCTATGCCATTGCGAACGGTTGGGCCAAAGACCAAAACAAACCGATTGGGTTCACTAACTACTTCGTCTTCGCATTCAATCCCGAGATTGACGCAGAACATGTAGGTCACCACAGATTTATCTGAGCAAACTCGACCCACTGATAAACATTGTAGCCGGTCATCATCGCATGGCTTTACTTTCAAGGCGCCTCCATTCCCGCGGAGCTGACAGAGCCGCTTTATGCACTCTCGCCTGTGGCTGTGGACTCAAGCGTCACCGACCTCTCCGGTGCAAATGCCCATCTCTTTGCCAACAAAGAAGGCGTAGCCTGCGCAAAAGGTTTCACACGAAAGATGGTTCCCATTGGAGTCAAGGAATACGACATTGCCGCGATGCGAGGGGCTTTCGACGTGTTTGGTAGCGTTCCACCCGAGTTGCGCGACTCGGTCATGTTCACTGAAGGTTACCCCACAAACTGTGTCAAAGAAATCGACCCAAACAGTACTGCATATCCGGAACGAGCCAGCGAGTTCCTCATATCGCCTCTGATGTCGTATTCCCCAAACACGAGTCTCGACGCACTCGCAGACGACATCAATGGCAGGATACGGGACGCGCTGCTCGGAGGTGATCGTTCAAAGCTCATGGCGTACGCGAACTATGCACGCGGAGATGAGAGTATGGAAGAGATATACGGGCGTGAGCCGTGGAGGTTGAAGAAACTTCGCAGGCTGAAGAAAGAGTATGATCCTCAAGGGCGCTTCAATTTCTTCGCGCCGATCTCCTAAGTTGTCTCACATGTCGCCAGGAAAACCGGACACAATCATAGAGCCACTTGTAGTATGCCAAAGACCTAATGATTAGCAAGGGCAATTAAGAAATCCCTTAAGACCTTCGTTGATTTTGGAAACCTGGCTGTGGTATCCAGCTTTTGGGTGACAGTGCTCATCTCCGAGCCTGCAGAACATTCAAGATCGAGTACCGGAAGTATTCAAAACGGATCTTTTGGGTCCTGTCAAGTTGCTGGACTTCAAGACAATCGCTGATGTTGATAGGCCCAAATCTGACGTGCTGACCCACAGGCATAGCGCAATGGCGCTAGTCCACGGTGAACACTATAATCATCACTGTTGGGCCTTACCGGCATTTTAAATGCCATGCGACGATCCTATCGGATGAACAGATTGCGCCTAGCGAACTGCATCCCACGTGGTGGTAACAGCGATGCTCGGCACTATGGCTGGATGATACCATGCGCGTGGGTCTGCACGTCAACGGTACTGTATCCTGGCAGTTAAGCACGAACACCTACAATGCTAAGTACTCGAGACTTGCTTGTTGTTTCTTGGAAGTGTCTTGTCAGTTCTTCTCAGTCTTGTCCAACTCGGCAACACAAGCCATCTTGTTTGCATCCTAATCAAGCACGATGGCTGTGCAGCTTCTGACCCAAGCTGAGGGCTATGGCATCACCATTGGCCTCTCAGTACTTTTCTGCCTGATCATCGTCGCCGCAGTGCAGATTCAGAAGCGCTATCTCTCCGAAGATAGCGACGAGTCCGAGATGTTCATGGTCGCGAATCGATCCGTCGGCACTGGACTAACAGCCTCTGCCGTGTTCTCAAGCTGGTTCGTAAATCATTCATACGAATCGAGCATACACTTATCATGTCAGGATGTGGATCAATGAAAGCGTCTTTGCAGCAGCATACACCTATAAATGGGGCATCGCACTCCCCATCTGGTGGGCTAGCGGTCTATCCTTCCAGATTGCGCTCATGGCTGTGCTTGGCATCGTCGCAAAGCTGAGGGTGCCGTATGCGCATACTTCGTTGGAGATTATGAAGATCAGGTATGGCAAGTATGTGCACTGGCTGTTCATCTTGCTCAATTTGATCAACAACATCTTCGGCTGTGGCAGCATGATCTTAGCTGGTGCACAGTTGGTCACTGGTATGACGGGAATGCATGTCATTGCTGCGTGTATCTTGATTCCTGCTGGAGGTCAGTCATGCCCTCTCGAATGGGAGGCTAACGCTAACATATGGCAGTGGTCATCTACACAGTCATGGGTGGCTTGAAAGCTACGTTCCTTACCGACTTCCTCCATACGCTTGTGGCGCTGATCTTGTTGATCTACTTTTCTCTTGCAGTGCTCACTAACAAACACATCGGCGGTGTGTCTGGCCTCTATGAGAAGGTCAAGGCAGCTGACGACTATATTCCGGGCAATTATGAGGGCTCACTCCTGACATTAAAATCTAAAAGCTGTACGTGTGGCCGACTTACTTCGTTGAATCTGTACTGACGGTCCTGCAGCTGTCTTGTTTGGCCTGGTTCTAAAGTTCGGCAATTTGGCGCTTGTGCTCATGGATACGGCCTTTTGGCAGAAGTCCTTCGCCTCGGATGTCAAGTCCACAGTACCGAGCTACATGCTGGTCTCCATCGTCATTCTAGCGGTTCCATGGTGCACGGGAACTATCATCGGCCTAAGCGCCCGAGCAATCGAGCACACACCAGTGTGGTTTGACTACCCCAACACGCTCACCCTAACCCAAGTCAATTCCGGTATGGTCATGCCCTACGTCTTGCGATCTCTCCTTGGCCATGGCGCCACGACTGGACTCCTCGTGCTTGTCTTCATGGCCATTACGAGTACTGTGTCTTCCTCAGTAATTGCGGTCAGCAGCATCATCTCGCTCGACTTCTTCCGCACTTACATCAACCCCAAAGCCTCGGATCGCAAAACCCTTTCCGTCAGCCACTGGGGTGTCGTACTCCATGGCTGCTTTATGGCCGGCTTTGCAATCATGCTCGAATACGCCGGCGCAACAAACAACTGGTCGACTTACTTCCGCCCCATCATCGCCTGTCCAGGCATCATCCCACTCATCCTCACTCTACTTTGGTCTCGCCAGACGAGACTCGCTGCACTGCTCGCTCCTGTTCTGGGCCTTTTATCAGGCATAGCGACATGGCTCAGCCTATCATGGTACTGGGGCGGCGCAATCAACATCAACACAACGCAGATCCAACTCCCCGGTCTCTACGGCGCATGTGTATCGTTCTTCTCGCCTGCGCTGTACTCAGTTGGCATATCGCTCCTTTGGCCGAGCAAGTTCGATTGGCGCGAGTTCCTCCGCATCGATCTCATCGAAGACAAGACGCGCTCGGGTGAAAGCACACCGCCCGAAAGCCTCTCCAGCAACGACATCCTCGACGAAAGCAAGGGTACAGCCGTGAATGAAAAGGGCGAGCATCGTACGCCCATCCACCATGTCTCCAATGCACAGACGCCCATTGAAGAGGTTGTGCATCCGTTCGATGAGGAGACGCTGAGGCATGTGCGGAGGTGGTTCAAAATTGCGAGCGTGTACTTTGTGGTCAATGTGCTGACTACGATCGTGCTGTGGCCGATGCCGTTGTACAGGGATTACATTTTCACGAGAAGCTTCTTTGATGGGTGGGTCAGTGTTGCAATTATTTGGCATTTTGCAGCGATGGGGGCCGTTATTTTGTATCCGATTTGGGATGGGAGGCATGCTATTGGGAAGGCGGTTCGTGGAATGAGCGCCGAGTTCAGGAGATAGATCAGAGATGTGACTTCAACTGGGTGTTTGTTGTATCTATGCTAGCTAATCTGCCGCATACGTAGTCGTTGACACTTGGATTCCCCAGTGCTTCCGATCTGGCCCTGCCAATATGGTTGCTTCATCGCCTTGCTGTCTTTAGCAACCACTTAGGTGTAGAAAGCGGCTCGAGCTGGAACGGGGGAACAGATAGGATGAGGTGAAGTACACGCTATTGCTGTTCTCTGTCCATGAAGTTTCTGAACCGCAAAAAGGTAGCATCGTATCCTGCACAATGAAATCGTAGATGCTGCGCAGCTTTCTTGGGAGTTTGCGCTACATACTGGGGCAGATGAGCATGCATTGCGCACCAGAGAATGGGATGATCTGATCGCGAAGCTGTTGTAGAACCTGGCGCTTCCTGTACTCGGTCTCTTCAATCTCTTCTTGGACATCTGTTGCGATATCACTGTCGAGCTGTGGAGCTGGTCGACCTTCTTGAGCGTTGCCACTCGTCCTCAAGCCTAGAGTGCACTCCCGTGGGCAGCTTCAACTTTTGCAGTGTACTACATAAGGTAAGTATGATACTTCAGATACAACGCTGTCTCCAATAGCCTGTATGTTTTGGCATGGTCCAGTCTTGGATGTATTGCAGGTATACTAGATGCCCATACAATCGTTGGTGCCCTCGTTACAGTGCGCTAAAATCCCGTGAGTTGGCTTACAATTGATAGTCACCACTTGAGAGTTTGGCGGTGAGACATTAACGTAGCAAATTGTCAAAAGTCTGAGAGTTTTGATCTAGTGACAAATTGATGTCAATGTGGGCAGCGAAGGACGGTTCATGTTTAGACATTCATGTTCGCGTCGATAAGCTGAACAATATCTCCGGTCTCTCAGGGACAGCAGCCGCTGACATGCTCAAGGCTATTCGAGAACCTCTTCGTCATAGCCATCAAAGTGTCTAGCGGCCCCGAAGAGCTCGTCACTTCCGTTGTCCGGGTGCGGATGTGAATCGTGGTGAAAGCTGATTAGATGCAGCGAAGGTAACGAGAAGGACTTTGCAATGGAGATACAGTGAATGAAACGGTAGACCTCAGGATTATGGGGATATGGATAGAATTGGAAACGCAGCAATGACGTCATCATGCTCATTGTCCAGCTTTCAACGCACGAAGAAGCAAATGATTCCACAGACTTGACCACAATTGCCATGAAGTGACTAACTTCTGAGGTAAGTCCTTCATCTGCCGACAGTATGTACGACGCGGGGTCGCACCGCTCGGCCGAGCTCATGACGCCTACTTCTCCACACTCGGGATCTCCAAATGCTGGAAGCTTACGGAACGCGGAACGCGGAACGCGGAACGCGGAGAGCTCCACCTTGGACAACACCTCGGGCGTAGATCACAACTTATTATCCCACGGACAGCCATGATGTAGACAACAAGTCAATCACCCAATATGGGAAACCTCATCCCCTTCGTTGTTGCCCTAGGCGCCGTCGCACTCGCCTACACCTTCCTCGCCGACCCGTTGCGCAAGATCCCCGGTCCATTCTCCGCCCGCTTCTCGCGACTATGGATGGTCCAGCGCTCACGCGCCGGCGATATGCACACAACCATGATCGCCTTGCACAAGAAGCACGGCAAGCTCGTGCGCACAGCGCCGAACGAAGTTAGCATCTCTGATCCTGCGGCCATCAAGACGATCTACGGAGCTGGCTCGAAGTTCAGAAAAAGCGATTGGTACTCTGTTTGGCAGGGGCATCGCACGTTCGATCTGTTTGGTGAACGGGATGAGAAGGTACATGGGAAGCAGAGAAGGCTTGTTAGTAACATCTATAGCTTGGATCGGCTGAAGAAGATGGAACCTTATGTTGATAGTACCTTGACCTTGTTTCTGAGTAGACTTGAAGAGGTTGGGGTACAGGGAGCGATTGATATGGGCAAGTGGGCGCAGATGTTCGCTTTTGGTAGCGCGACCTTTGTTCAACATGCATGTGGCATTACTGACGACCTCCAGACGTCATTGGGGAAGTCACATTCTCACGCCGTTTTGGCTTCTTAGCTGCAGGTAAAGATGACGGTTCGTTCTCCGCTATCGACGCAGCCCTACACTCAGCTGCTTGGATTGGCCAGATGCCTTGGCTGTACTGGCTCCACGACCTCTTCATGCCTTATATTGGCAACTACCTCGGTGTTAACAATCGAAATGGATCGCTGCGCCAGTTTGCTGCTCGAGAGTGCGATGAGCGCAAAGGGCGTGGAAGCGATCATCGCGACATACTGCGTGCACTCATGGACGTCAAGGAGCAGAAGCCAGGCGAGTTCGACGACAACGATGTGCTTAGCATGGCGGCTAGCAATATCTTCGCTGGCAGTGACACCACTGGGATCAGTATTGGTGCAGTGCTTTACAACCTCTGCAAACACCCTGATTGCAAGGAAAAGTTGGTGAAAGAGATTAAGGAGGCCATGCAAAACGAAGGCCTGGCTCCAACGGAGAATATGCCTTTTAAAATTGGCCACGCAATGCCCTACCTCCAGGCTTGCATATACGAGGCATTGAGGTTGCATCCCGCTGTTGGCATGTCGTTGCCAAGAGTTGTACCGCAAGAAGGCTTTGAGTTTGACGGTACCTTCATTCCGGCTGATGTAAGACACTCCACAAACCCAGATCAACCTTTGGCTGATATTGTTGCCTCAGACCATCATCGGCGCAAATCCTTGGGTCATACACCGGCAAAAGGAGATATTCGGTGAAGACTGCGAGATCTTCCGCCCAGAAAGGTGGCTCGAGGGAGACAGGGGCCAGATGGGTATGTCTCCGAGGCAATTTCTACTTGCAACACTGACACAGAGGGCAGATCGCAATTTCTTTGCATTTGGTAGCGGCTCAAGAACTTGCATTGGAAGAAGTAAGTGATATGCCTGTTCGCTGACGTTGCGCCAACAAATGCTTATATCGCTTAGATCTGAGCTGGATCGAGATAACCAAACTGATACCCTCTCTTCTCATGCGCTTCGACATAGCTCTAGCACATCCAAACGAGAAGCCTGAGCAACAATGTTGGTATGTAGTTCTCCGACGACTTTTCCAATGCATCGAGGCGATGCTAATAACTGTCAGGTGGTTTGTGAAGCAAGAAGGACTAGACATAGAGCTCATACCTCGCGTCTTGTAAGCTGACAATGGTACACTATTCCAAAAGCACATACTCAGTGCATGCAAGAGAATGCCCAAGCCGTGATGCTAGTGTAATGTGATTGGACAAGTGTGCCTGTCGTATGCGCTGGACAACAGCTATCGGCATCCCTCAATCTGACATAAGAGGTGTTACGCGTGGGACTTCAAATGTGTGTTTGGTGCAAGGCCATACTCCAGATCAAGATCGTGTAGCAGGAGCATCTCGCAGCCTCTGCGTCTCGCTTCATCCTTTTGCTTCTGCACAACGGCATGTTCGGCGTCAGTGAGTAGAGGTGTCCTCGATAGTGGTATCTCCACTCCTTGGTGCGAGTGGTCTGAGGTAATTTCCTCCGATCGCTCCTCATCTCGTGTGGCTAGTGCCTCTTGCTGCTGTCTATGCGCAAGTTCAG
Organism: Didymella keratinophila; assembly: GCA_011058865.1. NCBI lineage: Eukaryota > Fungi > Ascomycota > Dothideomycetes > Pleosporales > Didymellaceae > Didymella > Didymella keratinophila. The sequence continues at coordinate 40,193 of SWKW01000125.1, read as the reverse complement.
AGCGCATGCTCATGACAGGAAGCTTGGCTGCTTGGGATTGTCGGGTTGCGGCACAATACTAGCGGCAGTCCAACCGCCGCTGAGTATCTTGTCGACTTCAACCAGCGCGTTATGCCATGCCTCGAGTGCTTCGGATGTGTATTTCTCGAAGAATTTCATGTGGTGCCTGTAAAGCTTTCGGTTGTTGCGTGCACGTTGCACGTTTTTGGCTGTTTGGTCAAGATCGAGCATCTGCTGTGGTGCCTCCAGGAAACACTATCTTAATATCCTCTCAGCATTCCAACTCTGTGCCGCGGCTGCTACAGGGCAACGTCACGGAGCGTTTCGAGCCTGGAGACCAGATCTGGGATCGCGTGGTCCAAGTTGGAGGCAACCCGGAAGGTCCACTCGGCAATGAGCTCACCATCTCCGCTTATGGCAGGCAGAACACGGACTGTAGACTCCACCTCGTCATCAATGTCTACGAGGATATGCTATGCATATTGACAGGCTCCGCTCGCTCAGGCCGTGGCATGGAGGGCTTTTACGCCTATGATCTCACGTATCAGTACATCTATGTGTGCACACGTCCAGAGTCAGGGCCACTGGACAGTGGGTATGACCAGAACGTCACTCCGCACCGCAATTTTTGCATTGACAAAAGGCAGGCGGTGCACCCCATGAAAAGTGGGACGTACTTCCGAGCCACGGGAGGAAACGTACATCAGCCCACGTCGGATTACAAGTATGCGGGAAGGCTACTTCCTAGAGCGACTGAGGCTTTGTTGTGACTGAGGGATGTTCTTTCCCGACGCGACTCGGAATTTGAGCCACCTCGCGCTCCCCGTCGTAGTTCCCAAGCAGCAGTCACAGTAGGACTGACACGGCTTCATTATGGTGGCGACTACGTCCATATGAGGCAACGCCCTGCTTGGAACCACCGAGGTCAGAATGTCGACAGTAAAATCTTCGGCCACGCTATGAGCTACGTACCTCTGATGGAAGAGAAACAAGGGCCCTTCAATTACCCCAGTGTCCCCAATACCACGCGTCGACATGTCGATGATCTCAAGAGCAACGACTTCACTATGTCGTACAATGGTAAGGTCATGCCCGGCAACGTGCACGCTCGTCCCTGTGATGATCGCCATGCACGCTCCGAACGAGACCAGTTCTGTCCTCGCCAGCGACAGTGTGATCATCAAAGAGATCCGCGGTCCGTTCCAGCCAGCCGTAGGGGCGAGTTGGAGAATTCGAGTGAAGAGCACCAAGCCCGTCGTCATGTCGGCGTGAATGGGCTTCAGCCTCATTCTTCCGAGGCTGTGCGCGACGCAGAAGGGGGCCATCGAGACGTGCTGCCAGGTGAGATGAACAGCGTTCAGCATGAGCGTGCGTGTAGATAAATCTAAACTAAGTACTGCTGCGATGCACAAAGGTAAAGCAGGGTACCTTCACACATATACCCAAAGGGGGCATCCGAATAGGCAAATAGGATAGCTAGATAGTGTTGCCCTAAGGTATACAACACTACAGCGTAGAGTAGCGACCTATATAATGTTTGCGCGATGCCAGCCCCTCATGCTGGATACTCGTCCCCTAACTGTTGCAGTTCACACAACTCCAGAAGCTTCTCATCAATGCGCACATCCTTGTACTAACTACGCGCCTGTTCTAAGAGGCCTTTAGCCCGTGTTACAGCGTAGTGCGCAATCCTCAGATGCGTTTTGTTATCCTCTTCGCATGCATGGTAGAACGCTTTACAGGCATTCCATCTGGTACAAAGCGCCTGCATAGTAGACTTGCTCTTCTTGCCCCTTGATAAGTACAAAAGGGCGCACGATCTCGCAGTGACCTTCCGGCCCAGACCAGCGTCCCCGCAGGTGAAGGTCGCCAAACGGCTGAAGTGGGGACTTAGCCCCGTGTAGCTTCAAGGCAGAACAGGCAAGCCTACGAGAGAGGCGTATCTGCCTGGAGGTATCACTGAGTGTCAGGCGTCAGGTTCTCTGTCTTAGCTACGAAGGCCATAATGAGTCTTCGAAGAGATAGATCGTGGATCCTCACATCGTTCTGTCATTCTCGAAGCCTCTAGGTATCACGCTGCCCTCGTACGACCGGGCATGCATTTCCAATATTTCCAGATCTCAGAATGTGCCAATGATATTAGTATCACTTCACAAGTAGGGTGGAACATAATGCGTCGAATGGACATTCTATGCCAATGCTATCTTATCCACGCTCCCTCCCACTCCTTCCCTTCTCGGGAAATCTCGTACGGGAAGACTAATCATCGCTATCATACTCCTCATCATCATCCCCCAACAGCGCAGGATACTGTCGGCGCCTCAGATCCTGCTCCAGCCCGCCCTCGCTTTCAGGATCCACATACCCCTTCCCACCAAACAAACTGAGAAGCACAGGTAGCAGGATAAGCGCGTGGGTAGATGCCCACAAGACGAGGGCGACCCAGACGCGGAAGTAGTAGATTTCAAAAATCTGATGGAAAGTCAGCACGAAGTACATTCGTAGGATGTTCCCAATGAACGAGGTTGGAATGAGGTTGGAACGAGATTGGAACGAGATTGGACGGGATGACAGGAAAGGGAGAGATTGTCCCTGAAGAATGTCGAGGGAGGGGCAACACCTGGGAGGGGAGAGAAACGTACCTTGCTGCGTGTAAACGCCAACACGCCCACGCCTAGGATCTTGGTGATCGTAATCCCACTGATGACGCTGCTCGCGACATTCACCATCGCGGTCCACGCCCTCGCGTCTCGCCCGCGGAAGCGGTGTCTGGGCGCGCGCTCCATGGTCGCGCGACTAGGGAACGTGAACGCCCGCGCGATATGGGCAGTGAACTCGACACTGATACCCACGCAGATAATCAGGTTGACGAGGGAGACGGCATTGAGGCTGACGCCCATGAGCGCCATGGAGCCGATGATAGCACTGACGGTCATGGCGACGACGAGTGTGACGATTAGCGCGGTGGCGAGCGAGCCAAGCAGGACGGTGGTTATGACTAGCACGGCGGCGAGCGCGGAGCCGATTAGGGCCCCGGCGAGGCGCACGATAGTTGTGTATTGGTCGAAGAAGATGTAGAATTTGGAGTAGGGGAAGACTTCTGCGTTGACGTCCTTGGTGATCTCTTTGGCGATGCGGCGCGCTGCTTTGTATGCGGCGATAAAGTCGGCCTGTGAGTGTACGGGTGTGTGTGCGGTGCGGAAGTGCGAGGCTGAGATGGTGGTGTGCTTGGAGTCGATGACGAGAGCATCAGAATACGCAGCCTTGCCGCCAAGAGGGCAGTCCTCTGTGGTGGGGGCCTCGATCCAGCGCTCGAGATAGTGGATGAATTCGTCGCCCTCAGGCATGCCATGAAGCGTCATGTTCCACGCAGGTGTGCGATTCGCAAAACAGGGCTTGCCCTCGTCAACGCAACACTTCTCATTCTCAGGGTTTAGCCAAAGAAAGAAGTCATCCAGCCAGCTGGCAGCGGGTGCAGCCAAGTAGGAAACCTCGGGACGCTTACGCTCAGCCTCGATGATATTTGCGAGACTGCCCTCATCGCAAGTGGAGAAGCGACCGCAAAGCTCCTTCTGTGGTTTCCTTTCCGTGACGTTAAATTCCTTGTGGATGAAGTAGACCGGTGGACCGACGTCAAGATAGTCATACACGTCCGTAAAGTACGGGATGAGGTACGAATCGCTTGGCATGGCGATACGCTGATCGAGACCAAGTTCAACGGCGGGGAAGAGTGCGACCCCAGCGGTGAAGATACCAAAGAAGATAGCGAGGATGACGACTTTCGTTTTCTTGCCCAGAATGGCTGGTGCGTAGGTCTTGCGAATGAATCGCTGCAAAGCACCTTCTTCGCCAGCGCCGGCTCCGTTGAGGTACCCAGGGTCTGCCTTCGATACCCGGAGGAAGGGGAAGCAGTCGGCACGGTTGGTCTCCACGCGTTGCTGGTTCAGCGCAAGTACGGCAGTAAACATGGTGACTTGAAGAATGGCGTTGATGAAGACCGCACCCGCGGCGTATGCGGCGAAGTTACGGACAGCAGGCATGCCCACAGCACAGCCAAGGGCAAATGCGGTGGTCTCTGTGAGCGCCGAGAGTAGAATGGAAGGCCCCATGCGACCAAGAGCACGCGAGACACGTTCCGGAATTGTGCTTTCGGGATGACTGATGTTGATGCGCTCAAACTCGTGGACAATCAGGAAGATGTTGTCAACACCCACAGCCAGTACCAAGAACGGAATGACCTCGGCGATAATCAAAGTGACTTTGATGCCGGCAGCAGAGAACAAGCCTACGGAAGCTGCAACAGACATGAGCACGATGAGGATGCCCACAGTTCCTAGCATAAACTTGGACTGCACCAGTGCATTTGCCGGGTTCCGGAGGACAGAGCGTACGGTCAGGGTGGTCGATCCCAACGCGAGTGAGGCGTACAAGAACATGATGATGTAGCTGACCACCACAATCTTGGCATCGGTGTTGGTGCTCTTGTTGAGCTCTTGCTCGAGACTAACCTCAGTGCTGAAACTCAATCGGAGGCCGCGATCCCTGGCATCGTCCTGCACAAGCTTCAGATAGTTCTTCATCTCGTCTTCAAAGTCCATAGCGCGTTGCAACTCAGGTGTACCCTCTGCATGATTCTTAACGACCCAAGTGACCACGAGTGCCTGGGCGTCAAGAAAGCTCTTGTTGACACCACCAAATAGAATGTGAGGGTCCAGTGGCTGCTGAAACTCGGGCAAGCATTGGGTGGGGTTATCGATGCAGTCCAGGAGATCTTCCTGCCAGCTGCTGGGCGAGAGGTTCTGGAAGTCGCCTTGGAAGTAGCCAGTGACGGATTGCACCACGCAAGCATCCTCAATCGGCTTGAAACAGACTTGATCGAGCGTAACGCCGCTCTGAGATGACTTTAGTCGGCGAATCTGATCCTCTACGCCAAACCACCAATCAAGAGTCTCGTAGCTCAGCACTGGAGCGCCTGAATGGGTGTCATTGACCAGAAAAGCTTGCTCCGCTCGGAAGAACGGACCGAACTTCTCGTCGAAGAAAGCCTTCTCCTGGGCTGCTGCCGAATCAGGCGCAACCCACAAGCGAACAGGATCGGTCTCGATGGTAAACCTGAGCCAGCCCAAGCTCATGAGTCCCACCACAACAATGCTGGTGACGATGGTGATGACCGGGAATCTGGCGCAGACGTAGCCAAGGCGGCTGAAAAGGCGATCGCACCAAGTGTTGACAAAGTAGTGCTTGGTGGGACGGTCGAGCATGCCAACGTTATGGACGATGTCGCCCTCATCTTCGTCGTCACTAGGCTCAAGATCCTGCAGCAAGCGCAGGCGTTCGTTCTTCTGTTGCGAGTGCTTCTTGTATGCGACGTGTCCGGCGATAGCAGTGCAAAGGAGAGCCAAGAAGACAGAGTAGACAATGATGACAGCGAAGGAAAGACAGGGGAGCAGACCAACGTAGCATTGCTTGACTTCAGTCACCTCGGGCAGCTCCGTGCAGGAAGCGCCGCAGTCAAGACAAGCGCAGCGGTAGAGCTCGTCGTCTGTATCGCAGGGGTACGCGTGCTTATTCATAGCCTTCATGTCGGGGAACCCAGCCTCGTCTGGGCGAGGGAAGTCCATCTGGAAGGGCGAACCAAGGAACTTCTTGTCGCCCAGAAATTTCAGGAACTGAGTATAGTTCTTTGCACCGCCGCCGATGAAGTCCATCGCCTTGCCGTTTGTCGCGCCAAACTTGACATCCTTGCAGCTGTCATAGAAGGTGCCGGCGTACTCGTCCGAGACAAGGTGGGTGAGCTGAGTGACTAGGTACTTGTCGCCCTTGGGAACAGTATCGGTGACGTTGATGAACAGCGACTGGTCGGGCGAGCAGGTGAAGGTGCAGAACATGTTGAAGAAGTTCTCCTTGCAAGCCGGGCAGGCGTTGATGATAGGCGTGGCACGGTCGAGGTTCGTCTTGAGAGCGTCTAGCTGCTCTGCTTCGCAACATACATCCGTCTCCGCCCATTGTGCGCCGCAGATGTCGACCAGCTGCTTCCTCACATCGTCGGTTGGCGCCTTGGCCAAGCCGTTGTCTGGGCAGGGCAGGTCAGAGCCAAAGAAGCTTTGCTTGCCGCACTGCCCTCTGATCGCGCATCTTCCTTTCTCGTGCTTGTTGGTCAGATCAGGTCCCGCCAGCGCTGAGCCGGCCAGCATGGACAGTAACCCCACTCTCGTGGCTAGCCATCCTATCGAGCACCGCGGTGCCATGGTTACGTCGGGATATTGTGCGATGGCAAACGCGATTGCGCTGTGTCGTCGAAGCCGAGGTGGCGCGGAGCTGGGAGCTCTAGTAGAGGTAGTCGAGAAACGAGCAGCCTTCGAGCCGAAGCGGTGGCTGGCAGCGTTGTAGAGAGCTGTGCACAGCTATAGGAACACAGTCGGACAGCTAGTCGACTGCTTTTGTTGTTACTAGTGACGGCCGTGGAGGCGCGAAGCGTGAGGCAGCTGTGTCTCATGCACGTTCGAGACGTCATTCGCCGCTAGCCGCGCCTGTTCCTGGGAAGGCAGGATCGTCACGCGGAGAACACCTCGTTCCAGAACGCCATCCCCAGCCTCGCCGCGCCAACCAAATCGCATCACGCTCACACCAGGTCGAAGGCCGTATCAGATATGCATGCCATTTAGGCGTCTATGGTCATTCAAGATCCTATCTAGGTCATAAATCCGCGGTCATTATCATCTACAAGTGTCTTGCGACGGGGTATCCATCAATTTTGCTCCATCCTTTCCATCAAACATCCTACTTGCGCAGGTACTGAACAAGCTCAGTGAGCTGCGCGCGTGTCTCGTCCTCCAGCTGGTCCTCAGAGCTCAATGCCTGCTCAAAGATAGGCATCAAGGTGGGAGTCAGCTGCTGCACTGTGGCGTCGTTCCTCTGGTACAGCTTGACAAACATGCCGAAGATGGGCTTGTTCTCCTCGTAGTCTTCGCGGAGAGGAAGGAGCTGGACTAGGCGAGGCAGGACCTCGGCGACGGGAAGCCTGTCAGTGTGCTTGGTGATGAAGCGGCTGACACAGCCGGCTGTGTTGTCCAGGAGACGGGGCTGGTCCTTCGCGTCAAGAAGAGGCTCAATCTTGGAGAAGATGGTGGGCAGGTTCTTGACGATTTCGTCGTCATTGGTGGTCTTCTCGGCCAAAAGACCCATGCCGTAGACGGCGTTGGACTTGGTGTCGGCGTCCTCGTCAGACAGACGGTGGAGAAGAACCTTGAGCAGACTGCCCTGATACTGTGTGCAGCCCTCGCCCATGTTGCCGACGCACTCGGCAATAGTACCAACAGCAGCACTGCGCTCGGTGGGCTCTTGGCTGCTGGCGTACTTCATGATGGGCTTTTCGAACATCTTCCAGAGCTCGGTAAACTGGCTGCCGAGAGCGACGGCAAGGCAAGTGACAACCTCCATGGCGGTCTCGATGACCAACCAGTCATACTCGGAAGACTCGTCGAGGTCGATCTCCTCGCCCTCGTCACCAAGATCCTGCTGGCAAGGGTGGCGCTTAGTGATGACAGCAAGCAGCTGCTGGCACATATCAGGAACGGCAGTGCCGGACTCCATCATCAGGACCGCAGGACCGCAAAGCTTGAGAGTGGCAGCAACATCGCGGTTGATGTCGGTAACAGTACCCCTGTTCGTTGTCAGCAGTGATCATCAAGACGTATCAAATGAGTTGACAGTGTGTATGTTGCTCAGACGTGATTTCGCTTTCACCTCAAGTGCACTTTGTGCATCGGAGTGAGCTGGGATTAACGAAGATTGTGTCATCTTTGCAGAGAATTGAGTGAAGAAAAGGAGTAGATTGTACGTACCGATCCATCTCGTCCTGCCAGCAAGCCATGGTGGCAGTCATGACGAGATTGCCGAGCTTCTTCAGCTCCGCAGGAGGCTCAACCTTGAGAGGAAGGCCAGGGGTCCACTTGGCCATGCCGTCGCCCTCAGCCATGCCGAAGAGGCAAGCGAAAGTGCGCCAAAGTGTGCCAAGGGCAGCCTTGCGGATGCCCTCGTAGGAGTGGTCGACAAGCTCCAAGAGCTTAGTGACAGTCTCCTCGAGGTAGGGGAGGTACTGGCGGCGAGTGTGGGTGATGATGTCGCCGAAGACCTCGGCGGCGATCTCCTTCTCCATGGCGACAGCGGTTACACCCTCGAGGTCGTCCCAGTCATCATCATCGACCATGGCATCATTCAAATCCTCGAAGTCGTCATCGTCGTCATCACCGGCGTCCATGACCTTGACCTTCTGGCCCTCAATGATGACCTCCTGGCCGGCGAGCTCGCTAGCGTGCTCACCGAGCTCGAGGTCAGTGCCTGTCTCATCCTGAGCGAGGCACTCGTTGAGGCCCTTGACAGCACCGGGGAGGTACTTGGCGAAGCCCTCCTCGTAGACCTTGGCCATTGTGGACCAGAGGATGTAGCTGGTCTCACGGAGACGAGGGTGGTCGAGGTGGAGTGCCTCCTCAGAAGCCTCCATCAAGGGCAGGACGTAGGGCTCGAAAGGCTCAGGGCCAACGGCAGACGCCATCTTGCCCATGGAGTCGCATGTGACGCCACGAAGATCGAGCTCGTCCTGGCTGTCCTTGATGCGGACGTAAGGAGACAGCTCGTTCATGGTCTGCTGGAAGAAAGGCAGGAAGGCCTTCTCAGCAGCGTTGGCAATGGAGCCAACAGCACCAATAGCGGCGCTCTTGACCTTGAGGTCCTCGTGGTGGAAGAGCTTGCTGAAGCGGGGCACCAGCTCAGGAACGTACCTGCCGGCATCCTCGGGGTCGAGGCCCTCGATGAGAGAGTCGATGGCGTGGCAAGTACCACGGACAATGGACAGGGTGCGCTCGTCATCAGCGCTGGGGGCGTTCTGGACAGCGAGATCGAAGTTCTTGATCATGGCAGGGATGAGCTTAGCATGCTCCTTGCCAACGTCCTCGGCCAAATCATCGGCCAAGCGCGCAATACCGTTGAGGGCGGCAGCGCGAACCTTGAGCTCGGGGTCTTCGAGAAGGTGGTAGACCATGGGCAAGATCTCGTGGAGCTGAGTAGCGATGAAGTCGGGGGCGCCCTCAACGCACATACCCAGAGCAAGGATACCAGCCTGGCGGTAGTCGGGGTTCTGCGAAGAGAAGTAGTTGCCCAGGTTCTTGAGGAGAGGGATAACGACCTGGCTAGGAGGAAGGCTGGAGGCAAGGATGTCGAGCAGGCCAAGGGCAGAGCGAGCAGGTGTGACGTCCTCGTCCTCGCTGGACAGGTCACCGAGCTCAGTGACGATGTGCAGAGCCTTCAGAGTAAGCTCCTCACCGATCCTGAGGGCCTGGACCTTGAGCTTCCTGTAGCGGACGCACTGCATGAGGAAGGCCAAGGACTGGGAACGGTAATCCTCCTCGACGTCAGTGGAAGCGGAGAGCTCAAGCATGAACCTAACGAGATCACCGAAGTGCTTCTGGAGGAGAGCGGACTCGCAGCCAAGAAGAGTCTGGAAGACCTCAAAAGCCTGCATGGCGTGCTCCTCGTCACCCTCATCGACGGTCTGCTTCAACACGGCGACCATCTGAGGGATAGCCTGCTGGAAAGCAGTAAGTGACTTGGCGTCCTCCTCAGGCTCGAGAAGCATAGCCATACGGCTGAGACCGATGAGAGTGTTGATCCTGACATCGGCGCTCTCGGGGTCCTGAATGGTCTTGCTGAAGAGGTTGTACAGGTCGGCGGGCTTTCCGGGGAAAGAGTCGCCAGTCTGCTCAAGGGTTGTCCAAATGATGAATGTTCCCACCTCTCTGTGCTGTGCAGTGCCGCTGGTAGCGGCCTGGTGCAGGTGGCCGGGCAGGTCAGCCCATTGTCCGTCCTCGAAGTCCTGCGCGGCGATCGCAGCAACGACGCGTGCAGCAGAGTGCCTTGTGAGCTTCTGCTCCTCGTTCAATGTGAACTGCAACAGCTGGTTGCGGAGGGAGACCTTCTGGTCCTCGGGCAGCGAGATCCAGTGCTTGACAACAAGCTTGCGGGCCTCGACAGCGGCGAGCTGCTTCAGACCCTTGTCGGGGTGTCCGCAGAGAACCTGGAGGAGGGCATTGAGGGAGGCAGGCGAGTTGTAGTAGTTTTTGTTCAGGGTAGCCGTGGCAGTTTTGACAACGTCAGTGTCAGCTGGGGAGTGTTAGTTGCGACGCCTCAATGGATCGAGCAGGCTTCTTACGCTGCAGCAGGCTCTGGAGCAGCTGAACAAACTGTTGCTCGTCCATGGCGGTGGTTCTACAGTGATGAAATGTAGAAGCAGGCCTGGTATAAGATCAGACGCTGAGCGGCGAAAGATCAGAAATTTATGGCGGGCAAGACCTGTGTTGTCCTGCGTGGAGAAGATTCAAATAATTTTGAGGGAGGGGCACTAAGGGTCCAGCTAGCGCGCTTCAGTCGGCGTGGCTTGACTCGAGAGCGCCGCGTCTGATTGGCCGCGCGCGCCGAATTCAATGACAGCCTGGAGTTGCTTGAAAATGGTGCAGAACTCCAGAAGGTCGTGTCAGTGTCGTTAGACACTAACTGTGTCGTTTTCCTCAGGCATCGTAGTCTGAATCGTGTACACAGCATCACTTCTGGCAACAGCTTCCCCTCGAGCTATAAAGAGGACCAGGCACGGAACGTGAACGCGACATGGCTTGGATAAAGGTTTGAGCTTAATAGCACACCTTCTCGATCGCCCGGTCTTACAAAGACGAGCTTGAGAGGCCGGGTACCTGGACATCAGACAGTGATGACTGCCTCCTGAAGAGCCAAGACTTGTGACATATTATTGTGGTTCATCTTGCAGTGCATCTCAGCACTCTGTTCAGTCGACTAAGGATGAAACAACCCTCTGCGATGGCGAAGTCGTCGGGTAGTCGATATGGTGGTGTGATAAATTCGATCGTGCGTAGACCTCATGTGAGGTAAAGGCGTTCCGAGCTTCTTAGAAGCGGCAAGATACTTAGTTGGGATTTCTTGCTCATCTTGCGGATAAACACGAGCACCACGGAGCTTCAGACGAATGGGCAAAGAGTGTTTGGATGCAGGCGTTGATGAAATGAAGGATGTCAAGAGTACATGTCACTTTCTCAATGACGGGCTAGAACACTAGAACACGCTAACCTTGGATCGTTGGTCCGTGCAGCAGTGCCTTCTGTTTGCGCGAAACGACAACGAAGCCCTCTTCACCGTCGCCATCACCAACTAATACTCGAAGAGGCACTACCAATCCTCTCCTTCACTGCACATTACAGGAGCTATTTCCCTATAGAATCTCCATACCCCCCGCTGTCTCGTAACGTTATACCTGGCCCCTACTCACCACCTCCGATTCCCACCCCATGGCTTCGGTACGTATACAGCCCACAACCGTCGTCGATCTCTAGATTTACGTATACTGATAGCTCTCAGCAAGCTCCTAACCAGCCGCGCCCCTACCCCGGCAACAACTACCATTCCAATGGCACCGCCCCCTCTGGCCCTGTGCCTGGCGCTGTCCCGCTCCTGCCCAACCAAGGCCGCGTGATCCAGCAGGGAAGCGTACGAGTGCTGTGCATTGCTGATGTACGAGGTGAGTAATGCGTCAAGGACTCGGGAGTGTACACGGACACTGATACATTCCAGGAAACCTGCAGTCGCTGAATCAGCTCGCTGCGGACGCTCGCGCCAACTACATCATCCACACTGGTGACTTCGGTTTCTACGACGACCGCTCGCTCGACCGCATCGCCGATAAGTACGTCCAAAGACACGTGATGTTTCCCGAGTGAAGAGGAGGCTAACAGGCGCAGGACACTGAAGCATGTTGCGCAGTACTCGCCCCTGTTGTCCGATGCCGTAAAACGCTCAATCGCGCAAGCGCCACCACAGCCACCGATCAAGGAGCGTTTCCAGCGGGAACACCTCCCTCTTTCGGAGCTGCCTCAGTTCCTGAACAAGACATACACACTGAATGTCCCCGTCTACACAGTATGGGGAGCCTGTGAGGACGTTCAGGTTTTGGAGAAGCTGCGATCCGGCGAGTACAAGATCGACAACCTGCACATCATCGACGAGGCACACTCGCGGCTGCTGGACATCGGTGGAGTGAAGCTCCGTCTGCTCGGTTTGGGTGGCGCTGTTGTCATGCACAAGCTGTTCGACAACGGTGAGGGCAGGACAACCATTGCGGGCGGTCAGGGTACCATGTGGACGACCCTTTTGCAGATGGGCGAGCTCGTCGACACCGCGAACCGTGTATACGACCCGACTGAAACCCGTATCTTCGTCACCCACGCCTCTCCCGCACGTGAGGGACTGCTGAACCAGCTTTCGGTCACACTGAAGGCCGATTTCTCGGTGTCCGCCGGTCTTCACTTCCGTTACGGCAGCTCCTACAACGAGTTCAGTGTCAATCCGACTCTGGACCACTACCGCGGCAAGCTTGCTGCATCCAAGGCCTCCTTCAATGATGTCTGGGATACAGTCAAGTCTGAAGTTGAGCCTGCGATTGCCGACAGCGATTCACAGCAGCGCCTCCTGAACCTTGCCCTCGAGATCGTCAACAAGATGCCTACCGTCGCAAACGGTGGCAACCCATTTGGCGGCCCCACTCCCGGACCCCAGAGTGGTGTCATTGACGAGAGCGCATTCAAGAACATGTGGAACTTCAACCTGGCTGACGCTGCCTACGGCTGGCTTGTTCTCGATATCGACAATGGCAGGATTGGTACTGAGATGCGTGCTCAAGGTTTCAACTTCGCCCACCGTGGTGGAAAGGTTGCGCCTCCGGGTCAGGCCGGACAGCCTGCACCGGCCGCTGCTACGTCTGCTACTCCCGCCGCTCCTAGCCCTGCTCCTGGCCCGTCGCCGGCCCAAGGACGTCCTGCTAACGCACCAGCCAACGCTCCTCAGCAGCCCCGCCCTGCCGTCGCAACTCCTCCCGTTCCCCAGCAGAACAAGGCCGCTCAGCCCGCACGCACAGGACCCTCCCCCGCACCTGGCGCACCCAAAGAGCCCAAAGCTGCCACACCCCAGCCCACCGCCGAAAAGGCCATCCCGAGCGAAGTCAAGTCGAATGGCACAACTGCACCCGAGAAGGGCCCCGCTGAGCCTGTGGAGCGCAAGGAGAGCAAGGGATTGTTCATCAGTGGTGTGAAGGATGAAGAGGAAGCCAAGGGTCTCCTTGCTGAGGAGGACAGGTCTAAGATCGAGAAGTTCGAGAAGATCAAGCACTTCTATGTTGCTCATTTCAGCTCGCCCGCAGAGATGCAGGCCGCTCTTGGCCGCGTCTCAGCGGACGTCAAGAACGCCAGGGGTGGTCCAGACAAGCCCAGCGTTAAGGTCTACAACGAGCGCGGTAACGCGCCCAGGTATGGTGCCGGAAGCTGGCAGGCAAGCAGCCGTGGCGGACCCGCTGGTGCTGGTGGCTACAGGAGTGGCGGCGCTTCGGACAGCGAAGGTGGCCGCGGTGGACGTGGAGGCCGTGGAGGTCGCGGTGCCTTCCGTGGCAGCGAGCGTGGTGACCGTGGCGGTGCCCGCGGCCGTGGTGGAAGGGGCGGATTCCGAGGTGGAGCGAGTGAGGGTGGTGCTGCCCCTGCAGCTACAGGAGGCGAGTCATAGACTCATGACCACCTCCCACCCTATCCCTCATCTCTGATACCCCTTCTTCGGATATGCTGACGCGTTGGACAGAGCGGGACTGGACCCGCAGACCTGTCCAAACGTAGTAGCAACGTTTTGTTTCTGATGGCGAGCTCTTCACACCTCGCCTTAGCGGGCGCTGGGTGTGCTTTCTTCCTTCGTTTCTTCATGGTGGGTTCCGGTTGGCAGTGTTCATGGCGCTTTCTGATCGGCATTTTCCGCTGGAACGATAGATGGTCTGCCCGTTGTTTAGGGCTCGGCCAAAATGGATGAGGATCATGTCTTGTCAGGATATGTATGTAATCGTATGATACCGAAAAGCCATATTGCATCTGCCGTTGCAATGTCTTCTTCATGACTTTCTGAATGCATGGTGTAGCTACTTCACGTGCTTGATGCGTCTTGACACATCACCCTCTTCGATCGAAGTCCATTTGCATATACGAATTGGGCCTCACTTCTGCTATTCTCTTCCAGAAACTCACCAGCAATCAAGAAGTCTGTGTAGATCTTGCGTGGGTCATACCAGTGACGTGTCGAATACCTGTTGGATTCCCACAGATTTGAGTCCGACAACACGTATAACGAAAAACCACAACACAGTCACAGTCCAGTTTAATGTCTTGAAGATCACATCATCATGATACCAGCAGTCCACACAATCTGATCCTGCAATCCTGCCAACAATGACCAAAATCAGCAGAATTCAAATCAGTCATCACTGCAACGCTGCGTCACACGCTACGTACGTCACCATCTTGATCCTGCACAGCCACATCCCAATCCCAACGCAGCCAAGCTCCTTTGGCAACCATCGGCCCTACAGCGATCTAGAGCTTGTTCAGCGCAAGCGCACGACCGTACAAAGAGTCTCATCAATCCACCCCGCGTCACATCATCACAGCTCTCGTCACAGCTCAAACCGAAGTCCCCTCAGACATCATCGATTCTACGCAAAGTCGCTCCGCCCCTCAAAATGAACAACCCAAACAACAACGCGGCTGCTGCTGGTCAGCAGGACTACCTTGACAAGGCGTTCGCGGCTGGCGCGAAGAAGTTTGGCGGCGCGCAGGGCCAGAAGGTCGCGAATGACCGTGCGATGAGCGAGAAGATCGTACGTAGTATATTGCGCAACGCGCAGTGTATTGCGCGCAGTTTGGATTTGACGACTTACTGACGCACATACAGACTGATGGCATGCGTGGCGCGTACGAGAAGGCCACCGGCAAGAAGGTCAACCCCAAGTACTCCAACTGAGTGGTCCGCCTTTTACCGGCTCTGCGCCACCGGTCTGCAATGGTCTGATGCACGGCTGCACGCACCAGTTTACGCTTCATGATGTCGCGTGTTTGTTGATGAACAACGACACGGATTTCGATACCCATATCATTCCTTAGCTTCTTGAAGTAAAGAAGTAATCATAATCAGTCTTTTCCTCGAGCTTCTTCGTTCAGTTGCGTGTCGAAATCGCGCTGCTGCTTTGGACACGGCTGCAGAATAGCCAACTTCCCAGGCATATGCTGACATCGAAAGGTCCTGGCCTCGCACCCTCTCGCCTACATTGTTTGCGTTTAGTGTTGCATCCGGCTGGGATGGCGTTGAGCTGGGATTCATGGAGACGCTGCTTGTAGCGCTCATGCGTAGCACCTGCCGCAATACAGGAGGGGCCTACTGTGTCTGCCATTTGCGCGAACTCGACAGCATGTCTAAGGGGTACAGAATCAGCCAAAATCAATGAACGGCTGCATGGCGAACGACCAGCCCTTCTGATGAACATTGGGCGGTGGCGGATTCTATCTGAGGTGAACAGGCAATGTCACTTGAGGTATTGCAACGCACAGAAGCGCTTGTTGCCACCACGACGTGCCCTGCCTCAACCCTATTGAAGAGGACGCTTGGCCTAGACCACTGAATGAGATGGCTGCAGGCTGTCCATAGTCTGCATCGACCGAGCAAGACTTGCTGGGCTGGCGAAAGGAAAGACGTATAGCAGCGGAAGGAATTGAATGCAGTGTTTGGTGTTAAGAGCGTGCTGGTTTGTCGCATGCGCAGACTCGGCAGCATGAATGATGCATTTACGCAGTTCAGGTATGTCCCGAGGCCAACAAGTTGCCGGTTGCATGACGGCTTGCTGACTTCTTCCTCGAAAGGTCTGCAAGCAAACTCAAATGATGAAAAAGATGGTTCCACACAAAAGATCGCAGCCACTTGAGGAGGTGCAATACAAGTGCCAGTTCTCGGGAAAAGGTTTCAAAAAATGTGCAACGTGCGTGAGGTTGCTCTCACAGTCCGAAGACCTGTCACGGCTGGATGTAGAAGAGAAAGAGCGGCTAGCCACCTTGAACGACGATCAACCAGGTCACACCTCGCGGCGCAAGCGCCTGGCATCGGGAGCTGAGCCGACCAACCACTCTGCGAGGGGCGCAGCGATTTTGAACAGCAGTGGTTGCACCATCAGAACGCGGATGAACAGGTAGATGGGGAAGGAGGGCGGAAGCGGCATGGTTAACGAATGTTAGATGTTCCGTGCGGACAAGGTAGAGAAGACATGTAACATTGAGGCGGATGCAGCTCCTTATATTCTCTGCCAGCGATTGCACGTACCACAGCTAGCGGCGCTGAACGTACAAGTAACTTGCTCATGAGGGAGGTGCGTCGCTGCAATCGAACCACTCGCGTGGTTGTAGAAAGAGCGCTTCTGCGGCTCCGCGGACCATGACACCGTCTGACTAAGAGCCCGTCAAGCATCTAAACTATCCCTCATAGTCAGTATAGTGGCTTAATGGGGGAAGACGCACGAACGAGTACCACCAAGACCCAATTTGTGATGAATGCTCTGATGATGTGGTGAAGATATTTTGCCTTTGGGTTCCCGGTCTTGTAGAGGCGCAGTGAGCGAGGAAAGAAACGGTCGAAGGAAGGCAAGAACAGTAATATCTGCACGAGGAAGCCGGCGAGGTATAACCCTTCGAGCTGAAGATGTTGCGTCTCTGTCACGGACGAGAAATAGCGAAGGGCCGCAGGCATAGGGGAGAGTCGCGCTTCGGTGTGAGCTGCCACGCATGCGAAATGACCAAGATGCTGTTGAGTCGTTGCTATCAGTGATGCCGCCGAAGACGTGGATAGCATGATGCACGTCTCTGAGCTGGGTTTCAGAGTTTTTGAAGAGTAAAGTTGTAGGCTTGTTGGATGCGAGGAATATTGTTGATGCAGGTGGTAAAGCACGCATGGGACCCACTTCGAACCAAAGTTCAGCGTCCCAAAGTTTCAAGCGTCAATCGACCACGGCACAGCTCGTCCGAGTTTGAGGAACACTGCGTGTGTTCGACCTGTATGTAGAAGCCCTTTCCAAGGGGTAGGAGATTTATGGCCACGGTTGTGGAGGCCAGAGCTTGTAGCGAGGGGGCACTCGAAAGGAAAAACACTGTGCCAGCATGATCCATTCTTGTACCTATTACGAGACCATAACAACGCCAAAATACTTGTGAGCGCGTCGAGAGTACTTGAGACTGCGAAATTTGAAAGTGAAAGAGTGGGGACACAAACACACGCCAACTTTTGGCGTCGATTTGATCTTACCTTAAGATATTACTCTTCATCCTTCACCTCCAGTCCTCCATCCAGCTCTATTCAAGATCTGGCCGAATAGTCCAATACAAAGAGGGGACGGCACACGACAGTCCAGACTAGCCCGACTAGGTCGCAAATACGTCCAGTCCCCCAATCCTGCCGCCAGCAGAGATTTGGCATGCACCGCGAAAGAACGCGTTCGCTCAATGCTGGCACGCTCTCTTCACCCAGTCTACGCATTTTCCTTCTCGTCGTCTATGGTTAGTCTGTCCCTCACCTCTTGATTCTTCTCTCCTCACCAGTGCCTCAAACGCGTAATTCCCTTCGTGCTCCGGCAGCCAAAAGGATAGTAAGGATGCTCTAGCGGCGGCAGCGTCGGTGCAAAGCCCAGTCGGTACCGCTTATACCCTTCATCTGCCATGTGTCTACTCAACTCTTCCAACACATAAGGCGCATTCGGCAATGCAGCATGCGGCAGCGTGTTGACGCTCCAGCCACGCGCGATGAGCGAGTTGTACTCGGTTATGTATTTCGCGGCGTCTTGTGTCAAGCGAGACAGAGGCCGCTACAGAGGTAGGAAGACGGGTGAGGTGCGCTGACTGCTTCGCCGCCGCCGAGAATGAGGAGGTGCTCGTCGAGGGTAGTCTCGGGAGGGAAATGGATCCAGGCATTCTGGTCTTCATCGTGAGCGGGAACACGGTTGTTCTCTTTCGGTCTTTGATCATCTGTTTCGCGCCTAGGCGGGAGATGGGTCTCTGCTAGTCGGCGGGCGAGACGGTCAACATCGGCGTTCATGTCGATTGGTGACGACTTCAAGCCGAAGATGAGGTTGTACATGGCGTCTTTGGAAGAAGTAAAAGGGTCGGTTGAGTCGGGCGCTGATATGTCGCTAGGTGACCAAAGGTGAAGGAGCTTCAAATCTCATCAACGAGATTGTCAGAGCTACAGAGATTGAGTCAGCAACTCGCAGGATCTTCCGCGCATCGCGTTCACAATGGTTTGACTGCATCAAGTAGGGGACACACTTGCATCGATCTGCAGGGTGCGGAGAGCAGCTGCAAAGAGGTTGATCTTGCGATCTGTCATGTGACTGCAATGTTGCCGCTTTTAACTACGAGCCAGACGAGGCAAGGGCGATACAATCAGCTACGAGCATTGCCAGAAACATCATTTCGCAAAAGTGGGAGGTAGGTGCGCAAGAGGATCGAAGCAGCATGCGTAGCAGGAAAGAGGGTCTACAAATCCTCCCCTGTTTGGGCAGAATCTTCGAGCAAGAGCCTCTGCTACAGAGATTAAATTTAGAAGGAGTTTAATATTGCTGTTGAATGTTATTGGAAGTAATGGCAGGGAGTAGCCTGAGCGATCTGAGGTGTAGGTACAGCGACAGCAATGATCAGAGCGATGTAAAATGGGGAAGGGACGGTGATGCCTAAAGACATCCACGGTAGCAGCAGATGCGCATATGTAAAGGAAGATATTGGTTTTGCCGACTGAGTGCCGATTTGAGTGTGGTTACTGAGGCGTAAGCGATGCCGTTCTACTGCTCAGGTGTGCACTTCTTGCGGTTTGAGTACGCCCATGGCGAGTTATCGCTGCTGCGAGGTAATAGCGCCTCAGCTAGCCCAGGGCAGAGTAAGTTCAACTTCTGATTAACCAGTTGGAAACGTTTGTAAGTGATTCTTAAAGGGCTGTTCTGTTAAAGTCAGGTTTTCAGCTATTGTGTGAGGAGCTTAGTAGAAGGAGCGTGGCGGAGAAGAAATCCACTAAAGAAGAAGTAACAAGTAAATTCAGGGAAGGGAGGAAGCCAAACAATATAACAACAGCATCGATAGGTGTATGTGGGTAAGAGATAAGAAAATGTCTGCTGTAGAAGAGTGCTTCTGCCGCAGCAGCATCTTCAGACATGAACAACCAAGCTCTCTTGTCACAGCGGCAGCTGTGACTTATAGTCGGCCTAGGTGCTGGTAGGCTGCATCACTAATCTTGGCGTAGTCTTAGTTTGTCCGCGTTACGCGATGCGGACGTTGTCGCAGCAGAAGAAGCACGGGCGGGAAGTAAAGACAAGAAGGAAGGAGGAATGGCACGCACGATAAAATTAGGGCGGTGCAAGCAAACATGAACGTTTCTCTGCGGATCAATGGGCTAGAACATAAGCGTGTAGACAGCTTTGCAACTCTCAAAGCAAACGGTGGCTTTGAAGGTGCGGTAACAGCTAATACTGTGTACATTTTGGCGCCTGTTCAGGTCCAAACAATTCTACATGGTTGGTCGATTCTTCTACCACTTCCCGTGCGTCGCTCGACACCTCTCAGGCTCAACAAGAGATCGCCCCGTACTTGTTGCGCGTGACAGTCCACTACGCGTCGTTAACATGCTACACATCAATTAGCATCCTCTTTCGCATCCTGCCAGCTTAATCACCCCACTACGGCAGCATGTCGAAGCCGTGAAGCTCCAGCTCATGTTACCGTCGCACTTCTTGTCAGTCACAACCCCACAAGCCCATTTGCTGCGCAGAATGCTACTGAGGCGTTTACAGAGATCGCCCCCGTCGCTGACATCGTAATGCGAGTCAAATACTTAGTATTGAAATGTATAATCCAGATCTCGACGCGTGCACATCAATCCGCCGGGAAGATTGACGGGTGCTACGGTGGCATTGGATTGGCTTCGGCGACGTGGAGGGCTGACAGGCCGGTCGGTCCGTACGATGGTGATCGGAGCAAAACACATGTTTGAAGATGAGATGTCGTGGCATTGTGTTGATGCGTAAGTTGAGAGTGATGAGGTTGGTTGCGAGTGTTGGCGTATTTATATTGCTGGATCTCAGCATGTGGCTTTGATCGTCGAGAACTGCGAGCAGGTCATGTACTGCATGGGCGTAAACAGCGGTCGGAAAGTCTAGGCCAAGCAAGTATTGTACGCGGCGTTGGTAGAGTCTAGATCAAAGTTAGGATCAGCTCACGAAGTCTCGTGGAGGATGAGAGAGCCGAATCCTTCCATAACTCGAGGCGCAGATGTCGAACAGTGCAACAAGGAACGAGGCGAGGATCTGACCTTGGACAAAGGCCGAAGAGACAAGGAGGATTGCAGTGCCACCTGGTCCCTGACGCACAATGCATCAGGCTGGTGGCAACGCAGCTTTAGCGACGCCTCGACAAGAGCTTTGCAATTGACCGGCGAGATCCTCGAGATCCCATGCAGAACGTTGCAAAGAAAAACGGCGCAAATGGCGTCGAGTAAGCTTGCGCCAGGGGACACGAACTCAGGCGAGGTTGAGATCTGTCTTTCAACCGGCCTGTACCACCGCGAGATGCGGGCTCTGGCATGAGAGGTGTGCCACTGAATATCTCAACAACGTGTTTGGACTGGTCTGGGAGGGACGGTCTTCACGACATGACTTGATCTTAGCAAGTGGATTGCGCTCTGACCAGAAATAGAAGGTTTGGTATCGGGGGTAGGCGAGAGCTCTGACGTGCTTGAATGGTGTTAGACAGCAGTCGACCAAGAAGATGCAGAGGTTAGACCTTTGGGGCAGATGGTACGCTGACCATCACCGAAGCAGACGCGGAGATCTGAACAGTGCTCAACGAGAGGGCTCGTTTGGAAACTTGCGAGAGAGCAAGACAAAGCTCAGTCCTGCTGGACTCGTGCTTCGTGAGGACAAAGCAGCGCAAGCTTGGGCCTACAACTCGTTTATTCCTGTTGACTTGGAAAGGGTTCTGGGGCTCGACTCGAAAATCGTTGTGCTACAAGTGCTACCTTGCACACTGGTCGCAGCCCTGTCGCAACAATTCGAGTGTTCGCTGAGAATAAAACAATCTGTGACGCCGTCCCTGCAATGTCGCTCGAGACACCTTTGGAGTTTTGCGGGGTGCAACGCAGCCGCAGAATGAGCTTCAGCCCTCATGGCGACCCCGAAGACGCTGTCCGAGGAGAGAGGTCACCGAAAGAGCGTTGGACTCGAGCTGCACAGCCCCTAGTTGATCCTGCGAGGAGTGAGGAGACTTGCAGACGATGCAACACCTGGGCAAACGGCACAATTTTTCATCTCAGCACCAGATGCCAAATCAGACCTAGCATAGCTCTTGGGTATCTTATAACTTTTTCTTTCCACCTGCACCCCACTCAATCAAATGTAATCTTCTTCGCCGTCTTTGCCCCTCCGAGATCAATTTTCAACTTCTTGCTCTCCTTCGCCTTCTTCGCCGCCTCCCAAGACGGATGCAACGGCCCCGTATCATCCTTCTTCGGCCCCTTCTTAGCACCCTGTGCGCTCGCAGCTCCCCCATTGATCTTCACGGCTCCTCCATCGCCGCCACCAAGTCTTTTCTTCCCCAAGGGCGCAGCATTCTCCCCGCTCATAACCGGGCCCCTGCCACCCTTGGCTTTCATCCCCTTCTCCGCCTCTCTACGCGCCTTCCTATTCATTCTCCCACCATTATCAGTATCCACAGCGCCTCTCTTAGCGTCCCAGCCCTTCTTGCGCTCATTCTTTTCAATGTGCTTCGCTTTGGCGCCGTACTTTGCTTCGGCTATCTTCTGGCGCGCGCGCTGCCCGCGCCGGTTCTTACGCGGCTTTTCATCGAGGTCCGAGGCGGACTCGTCGCCGGAGAAGTAGGTTGCGTGGCTGAGGCCGGGGAGGAAGGTTGAGGATGTTGGTGCGGCAGTGGGTTTCGAGGGCTTTTTGGTCGTAGTAATGGAAACAGAGGATGCAGAATCAGAGTCTGAGACGTCCGAAGGAGGGGCGATGCGGGAGATGGCGTTGTCTGAGGAGTTGGAGGCGCTGAATCCGCCGAAGGAGGAGGATTCCGAGTCGCTGGCTACTTCCAGGTCGGCGTCTGGGTCTTCGCTGTCGCTGTCGCCTATACTCGGTGGTCTTTCGGTGCCGGACAGACTGCCGTCGCTTTCTTCGCCTGACGAGGGCGCTGCTATCCGTGCATTGAGCAGTCTTGCCGCAACGCCATCCTCGTCGCTGAGGTCCAGCATATCCACATCCTCCTCTTCTCCCTCGCTCTCTTCCACTTTCCGCTTCTTCTCTTTCGTCTCTGCACCGCGCGCTGTATCAGCCTGTTCAGCCCTCCCCGCGCCCTCAGCCCCACCAACAATCTCCTTCAGATCGTCGATCAACGCATCGACCTCCTTCTTCACCGCCGCAACCTTATACAGCCTCGCAAGCACATTAAGCTTCGCCTGCTCATTATCCGCCTTCTCAATATCCCTCACGCTCTCCGGCAGCGCCTCATGCTCCTTCAGGCTCTTCACTTTCGCAATCGTCCGCCGCACGTGCTGCTCCGCTACCTTCTCCAAATCCAGCGCCTTGAGCGCGCGGTACTCGTCGTCAAGTCGCGTCAGCGCTTTTGTATCTTTCTTTTGTACGGCGGTCTTCTTGCGCCGGCTGTGCTTCTGCCGCTCGAAACCGGCGCCGAGGCGCAGCGCGGCAATGAGAGGCTTTTGCGCGGCGGTGAGGCGGGCAAGGACGGCTTTCTTTTGGTGTTTGAGGAGTTTGGAAGCGGCGGGGGTCGTGTCGGAGAGTGCGGGTGAGGCCCCGGAGCGCTTACGTTTGGCCATTGTGTGGTTTTGTGGTTGTGGTGTTTGGGGATTCGAGATGTTTTGCGCTGGGAAATTTTTGGGATGGGGAAGGTGCTGCCGGAGGGACTCGGCTGGAATTGCCCCGCTTACTGTGGGGCTCCACTTCGACAACTTCATTCACCAGCTTCGAAGCCTGGACGAGAGCATCATCAAAGCCAATCCGGTTTGCATCTTCTACTTACACAGTGCAATGTTCTGGTATGAATTGCTGACTTCGATCACCCCCGTGATGTTGGTTCCATTGCTCTTTCTTGTCCTCGCACAATGAACTTTGACCTCAGGACCTTTCGTGGAACAGGATACTGGAGGTCGCTGCTAAGTTGACTCTGCTAAGGACGACGAAATTGCTGCAGCCGCAACTTCCCGCCACACTTTCGCACTCCAGGAGCATGGCACCAGACCAGGCGATGTCACCAACGCTCTTGTGTCCACATCGCTCAGGTGCGGATGAGCAAGCTGTTTGATCATCAAGTCTAGCCGACACAATAAGATTACCTCGATAAGTCTCTCGGATCTCAGACCGCCCATATCGATCTTCTGCGCCATTTGGTGAGACTTATATAAAAGGCACACTGAAGAAGATGCGCGGATGCTGGGGCTCAGGTGATGACGGGCACAGATGTCTCTGTGAGCAGACTCGTCGACTGTTGCTGGTAGGAATCGCAGTCCAAGGTGCATGTTTGAATGTCAATTAATTTTGCGCCCAAGACAAGCAGTCTTATCTTGCCGCTGGCTCGAGCAAGCCCACTGTCCGTGAGCCTTTAAGAAGACTCGACGTGGCCTTCCCTGGGCTGACATGGAGATCGCCGCCGCTGTCTAAACTTGTGAGTCTTTCTCCGTTATTCATCACACACACCTCATAACAGACCAATATTGATCAATATTGACCATATCATAAGGCGAACGGGCGGTAGATTCTCAACCTTGGAGTTCGACAATGCCCGAGTATAAGATTACATCGTTCAGTGACGTTCAGTTTGACGGCCGACAGAGCTTCCGCCTGTTATGCAGTGAAACTGATTGCTTGCCGCGATGTCTCGGCTGCTTCCCGGCAGCCGCACGTGGTGTTCAATACACGCCAAGAGCTTGAGGACGAGGCAGTCGCGCATATCCCGCCATAACACCCTCGCAAGCCCAACGCGCTTGCAACACATACTTCTCATCTTGACACTAGTTGGTCTCCATTGCATCGTTATCTCTATATACCATCACCAAATCCAGTCGTTCGCCCTCATGCATCCTTCACCGCAGCCAGCGCGCCATCGTTCAGAGCCGGTCTGGCCCTGCAGCCGAGAAGGTGAGCCAAGCATGTCCAGCAGTGAAACTCAATCTCTAATCACTGATCCAGCATGCCCGCCGGCGATGCGCGCAGATATAAGCGCGCCAACATCGACATCAGAAAACAGCTTATGGAAGCAAGCGCAGTACCCCTCACTAAAGCGCAGTGGGTCGAGACATTCGGCATGAACCCTCAGGAGGCGGTCGAATCGAAGGATACGAACTTGAAATGCTGATACTTCACATGGAGCCTGATGCTTGCCAACGATGATACCGTCGCCGACCGCATCAACAAAGCATTTCTTGATAGCTTGCGACTTGTCATCGACTACCAACAAGAGGAGATTATTGGCCACCAAAGAATGCCAGGCCGCGACCTGCAGCAGCTCCAGCAGGATTTAAGGCACGCGTACTTCACCAACGTACTGCTGGACTGTCTGGAGGTCCTCCGTGCCGCCGACAAGCGAGTTCATCCCAGCGTTCCACGTTCACCCGCGCGCAAGACCTTTGCACCTAAGGGTACTTCATACTCCGTTGCGGAGTCCAAGGGTGAACAGCACAATCGTTCGGTCGGAGCAGACAGCGACAGTAACGAGGGGACCATGAAGAATCTTACCCAGCGCATGTGTTCTCTGCAATTTGCCGTCGCCACACTTGAAGAAATACTCAAAGCTTTACAGGCAGCCAACACCGCGCGCGAAAGACAGGACGTCGAAAGCTACTCACCCGAGATGCACACTGCTCGTTGTTCACTTCTCGTACCTGTAAATTAGTATGGGCAAGGCGCTCAATCGGCAGTCAGCATGACTGTTGCTGTCAACATTGGTTTGCACATGGCGGAAGTAGACACTAGCCGGATGCACCTCCTGAGGTGTGCCTGTTATCTGAGATGCGAGCCTGGGAAGATCAGGCAGCCGAAGAGGCTGGTGGGCAAGACTACGATAATGCGGAGAGGCTTATCGGCGCAGGTAGAGGTGTACAACCGTTGCGTTGACCCATCACTCACAAAGCTCACCAATCTGAAGGACGGCAAGTTCAGCGAATTCGATCTTGGCATCTACCGTGGAGCAGCGGGCGTCATTGAGTATGGCGACCCGATCTCGACCTCTGACAGCTCTCAACTGTGCTGGAACCCAATCCCAGGGCCCGAAGCAGACTGTTGTCTGCTGGTGTGGGAGAGCAACACAATATTGGTTCTTTTGCGCGAGCTGACATCTATCGCGCGTATCAGCCAGTAATTCGGGGTTTCACAGCCCCTCCGCTCACCACGAAGACTGTTACATCAAAGAGATGGAGAAGGAGATGGGCATAAAGTGCCGGGTCCAGTCACTCCCTGCTTGAGCTTAAGGCGCTCATCAGGAAACAGGAAATAGGTGACGAAAGATGAGACAGACTCAAAAGAATAATGGTGCAGCGCCAGTAATTGCTGATGGCAATTTGAATATCCAGGTGACAGCGCACAATTGTGAAGGAAGCATTAACGTTGAATACCTAGTGCAATTAGACAATACTATCTCAATGTATATGGTGGGACGTCTTGCGTCATGACTGTCCGAATCAGAAGGCGCGCTCAAGCTCGCCTGTTCTGGTCCCGCTTTTTCCGAACTTCACCGCATCCCATACGAAATTCAACAATGACCTCATTCGCTTTGTCCGACATTTCAGCATCCGGTACAAATGTCTATGCGGCTCTGCGTCCACAATCACATTATATGCAAGCACTGTCCGTCCCCTCATTTATGCCTTTGATCCATCATCTAACCAATGCCATTGTCCTTTGATCCCTTTACTGCGTGTCATGGACCTATTACGCCCTGTCGAGATGGTAACAGCGTCGAGTTCGTGTAGCTCCTACTACGAAAGGTTCCGTCTATTGCTGCACAGCTCATGTTGCCATATCGCACTGCCTGAACCGGCGCCGACCCGCGTAATTCCCCTTCTTGCACCCCGTCCTCTTTGAGTATCACCCTTCCATCTTAACTGCGGTCTGGTAGCTCCGTCCTAAAACATTTGCCCAACCGTGATCGCTCAATCCCCTTATCGCCATTTTCCAGAGTTGGATCCGTACGCAGAAGCGACAGCAAGTGTGACTCAGAAACTGTCCTCGAGCAAGCGTCCTCGACCAGATGCGGCCAAGACCGACGAGCCCGCCCACACAACTAGGGCCACGAGAGCTTGGTGCTAAGCAGACAAGGGGTACAGAACGAGATACGAGCCACATCCATCTCTGGACTCTTCACTGGGACGAGATGTCAAATCCGTTAATATGGCTCATTCATCGTGCGTGACTGTTATAGCAAGTACTTTCTCTTGCGGTGGGCGTGATCTTGAGCGCAACGGCGACGGTCGACGACGGGGCGAGCGAAGAGAGCGAGCGGCAGTCGACAGGGGGAGGAGCAATTCCAACAAGTATTTTCACCACCATCGCAGTGCACGCAGACACTTTCGATCGAGGATCGGTCGATCGAAAGGAACTTGAGAATGTTTGTGAGGCGGTCCACCGGGCGAGGGGTTGGTGGCGGGTGTCGCTGCGAGCGGTGAGAATAGACCAGCCTGCTATTCTCAGGTTTGCGATTATTGTGGTTAGTGAACGAGTTATTCAGACGTTCTAGATACTTTGTGCGGAATGGATGCAAGTCATCTTGCGAAGCTGACATGGCATGACCGGCTTTGCGGTTGCTGCTGATCAATTGTCTAGGACCCGGGTCTGTCCGCCGCGAGAATGAAAAGTATGCGTAGCGTATGGCATGGTCGCGAGGGAAGAGAGTATTAGATGCCGCGCGGATGTGTACCGCAGATTGTCTCACTTGCCTTCGTGCGCAGAGGTTCATGTGCGCCTCCAAGACCGCGGATTCGACCTTGTAGCTGGAGCAAGCTGTTTGCCTGCCCGCTGCGGGCGACTCGACCACGATGGTATGGTACCCCAGCACCTTCGAAAGGGATCGGAGCTGCCATGTCTCTGCACAATGTGTACTTCTATGCATCGGTAGGGTGGAGCCGCTGCGATGGCCGTTTCAGGGCTGTGGGTGAGAAGGACGCAGCACGGCTGCAACAACATCACTGGCGTGAGGCCAAAGATTGTCTTGACTCTTGCTACCTAGCACAAGGGATTGGCTGCTTGCGGCTTCCAAGAGGCATGTGAGCCGGTCAGTGGCTCGAGCAAGCATGCAAGCTGGTGGCACATAAGCAGTGAGTATTCCTTCTCCAGGCTGGTCTGACAGGCCGTCGCCCTCATATATACTCAAATTTACTTCTAGCATCTCTTGAGACCAGAACAGGCCCTCTAAATGCACTCGGTGCCTCGCAGCGGAACGTTGCTGGGTAGGGAGATGCAGATGAGCAAATGGCGGCACTGCATGTCTCCCGCATCATTGTGCGGAAACAGTGACCAGAAGACATTTGATCTTCGTCGCCGTCTAACATGAGACTCGCGCTGCCCCAGTGGTTAAGAGGAGGACCTACCCTTGTTGACCAGACAACGCCAAGACTTTGCCGCCTTCCACTTCCCATACCATATCACACCACACCCTGAAATCAAGTCCGGACGCGACTGAGATATTGCCTACACGCCCTGACATAGCTCGCTTCTGGCGGGAGCATCTCGCTCGGCGATCGACCGCATCCTGACTTTTCACCGTTGCCTTTGCAACAAGCATTTAACCTTGAACGGCCAAGGTGGCGGGGAACCTGACGACGGTTCCGCCACTGCCATCCAGATATTCTCTATATATACGTTCTGCGCGTGAGTAATGCTACCTTTGAGTCTACCTCAGCTTTCGCCGCAGTTGTCGCGGTCTGACGACGTGAACTTAAGTTTCGACGCCTGCTTCGCGATCAGCCCATCCGGTTGTAAGCTAGGCATCTGCACGGCCAACACACTTCCGAACACCCACTACAGCTATCTAATTGCGTGCTTCTACGCTGTGTATCCGACATCTTGTTCACTCGTGGCGCGCCCACCCGCTAGCAGGCGCTGTCACGTCTGACTCTTAGCACTTGACCGCTACGCTCCTGGTGCGCGTGCCTACTCACTCTAGCCCTCCGAGATGGTCAGGTACTCCGAGGAAAAGTACCACGCCGGCACCGTGGACTTCGTCTTGTTCCTCGTTGATGTGAACATGCTCATCCTAAGAGAGAATGGGTTCACCAAGCGACATGGCTTGACCGCACAGGCAGCTCGAGAGCCCCAGGTTCAAGACATCATCAATCACATCATCCTGTGGAGTGAGACCACACTTGACAATTACTCGAGGATACCGTTGCAAAACTCACTAAGTCACGCCTTGACAGCTTTGAGGAAGTCATTCGCCTTCGTCGACAGGAAACTACTGAACTCGAGAAGCGTACAATGAGTACTATGGAGCAAAGGCTTCAAGATCCCAAGCACAAGTATTTCACGTCCGTGTTGAAGAAAGCCTTCAGGAACCTAGCCGCGGCTGAACGGCAACACAAACCTAGAGCTTTGAGCCGAGAGAGCTCATTTACAACTACGACTCTGACACTTGCGGCAGTCGCCGAATTGCGTAAAGACGCCGAAGACATGATATCAGCTGGGACAGACACCGCTTTGCAGGACAAACGCGACCAGCAGGACAGCGAGGTCACAGACCAAGACTGGCAGCGAAGGCAAGAAGCTGAACGACGAGAGAGAACGCGACGGATGCAAGCTGCTGCCGCCCAGAAGCGAAAAATTCGACTCCGCGTCTTTCTTGAAGAGATCAACAAGTCCTTGATGCTCGTGTTTGGCGTGATTCGAGCCTGCGCCAACGGCGAGCTATCTTCAGCCGTCATGGCAATGCTTGTCAACTTCGCGATTCTGAGGTTGGAAGTCATGAGCAACACATTTGTAGCCAAACACTTGGAGGGTGACGACGCTCAATTCTTGAACGCCTTGCAGATGCTCTGGGAGCAAAAGGCGGCCGCAATCGAGGACTCCGACAACACAAGTGCCAATGAGAAGAAAGTCAAAACCTATGAAGAGGCGAGCAACTGTTTCCTGCCGGCGACCGCCAAGTTCGGTGATCTTAGGCTTGGTAGAATAGACTTGACTCAGATGCCCGGTCGCTCAGGATTGATTCACTATCAGGACCCAATCCCCTTCGGCAGTGCACGAAGTACCGACCGCATCCGCCTGAAGTCCTCAGAATCAGTTGACGAGAAACATTACCTGTATCATTGAGAGCTCAATACCATTATGGCACTCTTCAGGGAATGGACCCACATCAACTCAGCCAATAGGACTACTTCAGATCACTCTTATCACTTCGCAGACCGCCTGACTCGTTGCATACCCAGCAGCATCGCCAACCATAAGGTCTTCGGATGGCATCCAGCAGCGCTACAAGTACTTGTACATGCGACACGACATGGCGCCGTCGAAGAAGATATCACAAGCCATTTCGAGAATGTCTGCCTGGCTACGACGGATGTGCTGAAAGCCATTAGACGTCTATCTTATCCTGGCCCACCATCTAACACAAGCTACCTCCGAGATATCGTCTTACTCAGTGACAATATCCTCAATGATCCCGTACCGTCCCGCCTTGTGGGCGGAAGTGGACTCAAACCCTCTTAACCACAGTCAGTGCGAGCCTACCCGAATATCAATCCGTTGTTAAGCGGCAACCAGCACTTGGCGTTCATGTATCTTACACGCTGTGCGGCATGGAGAATGGAATAAGAAGCGTCGTACAGCACTTCTACAACATCCTGCGAAAGGCGAGCAATGGCAGGTTCCCGTACTGGCACGATATGGAGTGGATCATGCGCCAATTCGGGAAACGGGCGATCTTCAACCAAAGTACAAGACCAAACTCTTGGGCAGAAGCAATAATTTGCTCGAAGTTCATTCCGTGGCTGAGCAGACGCAACAACTTTCTAGAGCCAAGCCAGTTAATGAAAGCAATTTACGAGCACACCAAGGAGCAGTTGGTGGGTAGTGCTGCCAACCTGTTCAATCCCATAAGAGCGTCTACGGAGAATGAGCAGCGGCAATCAGCTGCGGACGAGTTACGGGTACTGGAGAAGCTGGCTTCGCATGAGCAATTCCAGTGGCACTTCAA
The DNA here is from genome assembly GCA_011058865.1 of Didymella keratinophila. Taxonomy (NCBI): domain Eukaryota; kingdom Fungi; phylum Ascomycota; class Dothideomycetes; order Pleosporales; family Didymellaceae; genus Didymella; species Didymella keratinophila. The sequence continues at coordinate 10,059 of SWKW01000125.1, read as the reverse complement.
CTTTTTTTCTCTTCCGTCTGGAGAGATGCAAGCTCTTCGTCTTCACCTGTATTACATTACTGTTCTTACACCTGGCCAACCAGCAAAGCTGGTCCAACCCCAGTATACAGTCTACGCTCGAGACGTTGATCGAGAGGCTGCGCATCCGTGGGCCGGGCAGTCACTACACACTTGCGCACCTGAACTTAGATGGATGTTGATGCTGAGATGAAATACCCTGATAAGTATAGTAGAAGCGCGATACAAAACAGGCCTCAAATGACCATGCTGCAGACATCATGAACAAGGGGAGGCCACTCTCGGTCTTCCAGCATCAGCTGCTACAGAAGATCATAGGGGAGTGTGAGTATATGGCATACAATGGAGAGTAATACCTCGCGGGAGTGAGCAAGTTTTGATGATGAAGCAAAAAAAGAAAAAAGACAGGAAAACCAGACAACGAAGTGATGAGTATATGTCTGAAATATTGACCACAAGTGATTGAGTGATGTACTTCCGCAAATGATCTCATCACGCCTTACACGCAGTAGGAATTGTCGCCAGTGCTACTTGGTGGATGTATAACTGGTCCCAAAGCAAAGGAGCTGTCATCTTCATTAGCAGAAAGTGAATTGACAAAGTTATGGTTATCGCATGAGGCTGTGAAGGAGGGAAAAATCGACACTGGCCCTGGTATTCATCCGTAGGTTCGTACATTCAAATTGAGGCTCTTGATCCCATGCTCCAATCATATCTCAATTGTAAATGCCATAAATACCGAGATTCAGACGGATCCGGTACGGGATCCCGTACCCGAGAACGCTAGATATCAACTTGCAACAAAACTCTTTCCACACTCCCGCACCTTGGCCCTTCAAATATCCTCAGCATGCTCGACCAATGTCTAAGCGTTGGCGTCGATGAAAGAGCGAAGAGCACCAACGCGAGCGTAAACACCAGGCTTTCCAGCCTGAGCGCAGCCATCGCCCCAAGAAACAACACCGATAAGAGTCTTGGAAGAGTCAACAATGGGACCTCCAGAGTCACCCTGGCAAGAGTCCTTGCCACCAGCAGCAACACCGGCGCAGAACATGGCGTCAGTAATCTCGCTGACAGAGTAGTTGTTGCGGCAAGTAGCGCGCGAGACGATCGGCACGACGACCTTGCGCAGAGTGGTGGGCGAGGATCCGCCGGAGGAAGTGGTTCCCCAGCCGGCGACGGTGGAGGTGCTGCCGGAGGCGGGGTCGGAGCCAGAGGCGGCCAGAGAGGCGTAGCCGACGGTGCTGCTGGTGGGGATGCTGGTGGCAAGCTTCCAGATGGCGACGTCGTTGGTCAGGGTCGAGCTGGAGAAGCTGGGGTGAGCCTTAATGGAGGAGACCTTGACGAGGGTTCCACCAGAGTTGCGGTTCTAGTGTTCGTTAGTATGACACTGTTGGGTAGGAGCTTCAATTGGACATACCAAGCTTCCAGCACGGACAGTGAGGGTAGAGGCAGTCTGGCCGACAGTGCAATGAGCGGCGGTGATGACGGTGTTGGCGTTGATGAGGGAGCCACCGCAGAAGTGAGAGCCGCTCTTCTGCAGAGAGACAATGAAGGGGAAGTCGCCAGCGTTAGCAGTCGTGCCACCGACAATGTCGACAGAGTCCTGAGGAGTAGGAGCAGCAGTGACTGCGGAGGCCATGAGGCCAGCGATCATTGCCTTGTACTGCATCTTGACGAGGTGCTCGGGAGTGAGGGTAGTGAGTGTTGGAAGAGGATCAGCGAGTGGATGATTCCTTAGAGGGGGCAAAGTCCATCGACTATATAGTCCTGTGATGCACCTGGACAAACAAGCGCAGTGCCTCCAAACCTTCCTGTTCGGCGTTTCTGATGACACCAAGACTGCCAAGCTGGTGTTGTTCGATGTCCTTCCAGATGCAGTCGACTCGGGTTTCGGCGAAGACTAAACAGAACATTCCCCCGCCGGCGTAGGGCTGTTATCTGATGCAGTCCCATATGCAAGTACATGCAACGACGGCTAAAGAGGAAGCTCCTGTGCAGTACCGTGTCCACGCGACATCATTCGCTGCGACTGTTGCATTAAGCGTATAGGTGTGACTTGTTAGTGCTACCCCGTTAGCCTCACTTGGTAACAATGTAAGTACGGGGGATTGTATATAATGAGTCGTGACTTGCAGATCCTCTTGGAGAATGACTCTCGAGCATTGTACTCGCTGCAAAGAAGTAATAACCCAGCGCGTACATGTTGCTTCTGCGACGGACAATCCGAGTTACTGGATCAGCTGGTGGCGCCTTGAAACAGCTTCGCCATAGGAGAGATGAAGTTGGGTGATCTGCAAGCAAGCGATGAACAACCCTGCGCTCTAGGTTCGGCATCCTACAGATGATGCGATGGCGCCAGCCTACGTGCCGCAGACGATCGTGCACGCGGATGTTGTAGATTACTCCAGAGCTTGGCAGGGTGATACGACGTCGTGTTAATGTCGATATGGTCGAATGAAAGATGTGTTCGAATCTTGGTAGTCTTGGAAGTTGAATGAGTACCTGAAGTGCCGCCGGCTCTACGACTGATCAGGCAACACACAAGCAATGCCAAGGTAGGCTTCGCGATAACCCAACAGCCTGCCGATGCGGCCGCAAAGGAAGCCCCGCTAAATCTTCCTAGGGGCTCGTTGTGCTAATCATTGCCGATGTTGGCAGGTAGCAGTGCTGCGCTGTGATTGGCTGCCTACTCTGGCCCCTGTTGTGTTGCATGTGACGGCGGCTGTTAGGCGATTGCCCTGGCGAACGACCGCTGGTCAGTCTCTCATGCCAAACATCTACCTGTGACTACGATCCATTCTACCTGATGTTGATAGATTTCGAGCGCGCATTCGTATTCCTGTCGACAGTCAGCCTCTCGCGACTTTTGTCGTCTCCTATCCTCGGCAACATGGACAGCCTGGACACATCCTTCACGATTGAGCTGAACGGCTCGCCTATCTCAAATGTAGGCAGCAACGCAGAGGACAAAACACAAGCCAAGTGCGGGTCTGAAGCAGCTGTATTCACCCTCAAGGACGGCTACCTGCAACACGATGGATGGGTACTGGGGCGGAACAAGACGGAAAACCGTAGCATGTTACCAAAGGAGGTGTACTGGTTCAAGGCAGGCGAAGATATTGACAAGAGAGTGAAGCCAGTGGCGGCACACAAGGATGGTGACACAATCCAGCTCAAGTTTGAGGGCTCTTCCCTGATGTTAGAGGACGACAAAATCTTCACAGATCTTCTCGGAGGTACGTGATACTGTACATAGTAGTTTCGATAGCTGACTTGGGGTAGACGACAAGACCGAAGTCGTGATCAAATTCCAGTCATGAGTCCAGCACGAAACCATCGGTGTCGGAAATGCGGCTTCGCTATCGGCAAGATATTTGGAAACGTTCTCACTTGTCATGAGGACTTCGTCGTGTTGGTCGGAGCTGGTGTCTGTCTCAGGTGTCTAACAGTCGTGCTTCATTGCTGCTGCGGATCTCCGAGCGATCCGTCATGCGCTTGCGACGTCTGCTGACAACGAAACCTTGTACTTGTACGCTTGAGCGTAGCTAGCTGTCGTGTTATGACCAAAGAATATTAGGTCGTCCACGTTAATAGTGGCAGCCAACGGTTTTGCACCCCTTAAACTTGCTGCGTGATCCCTATGTTGATAGAATCAGTGACGATGCCGCGGTGCTAGTGATCAACAAAGTCACTCATGGCTCTCATCGACGGACAAGAGAGGCAGATCCCAACGATGAGATGTGATGTTGATGAACACAGATGGCTGGCACGACTCCTGCCGGATTCTGTGAACAAGGCTAGCGCGGCGCTAATATCTGTACCGAATTTTCTCCGCCTCTGCCTCCACAGTTCCGTTTTACCATCACTCACAGGTTCCATTTGCGAGGACTTCCTGGAGGCTTTCACTCACGGTTTTCATCGAGGCATCCCTCTGCTGTTTGCTGGAGCCAAAGGTATGGCGCAATTGTTGTAGCAACACACGTGCCGCGGCATTACGTCAATGCTGCCATCACCTGGCTGGTCAGAGCATCGTCCCTCTCTGTTCAGTGCATGATCGATGAAGCCTTCAGTCGGCACCCGTCCGACGAAAGTTACCCTTTCGCATAAGTTTCGATAGGGACGTTCAGAGGATTCGTCGACAGGGCGAAGTATTATGCAACATACTTGTGAAAGGAGCAAGGTAAAGTGCTTGGCGGGAACGTTGAATGGGCGATAGATGTGTTGCGTGATTCTTGGCGAAACTCCGCGAACGCGATGTGGGTTCATCTACAGCTGAAGACTGCAACACTGAAGCTTGCAGAAGATGCCTATATCATGCAGGCAACACCAGATCTCGGACACCCAAGTCGACGCAGCAACTGCTGTCATCATGGGTATCGAGACGACGCGACCTTCGAGCGCCGGCCATCGTGGCCTAGGACGATTCATTCCGTGTTTGAGAAACGAGGAAAATGTTCTCCGGGCCAAGCTTGATTGCTTTCTCCTGCTATGGATGTTCATCGCGGGCATTATGAAAGAGATGGACCAGGGCGCAACAACCCAGGCTTATGTCAGCGGCATGAAAGAGGATCTGACACTGTATGGCAACGAGCTCAACTGGTTTCAGACGTACTTTTCCATCGCGTACGCCATCTTCATCGTCCCGTCGCAGATGCTGCAAACCAAACTACGCCCGTCTTTATAGCTACCATTCGCTGAGATCGCCTGGGGTGTCTTGACGTTGTTGTAAGTCCTATTCGAGGTCAGACTTCGGTTCGATCGTGCTGATCGATTTACAGCACATACAAGGCGAAGACAGCGACCACAATATACATCCTACGCTTCTTCTTAGGGGCGTTGAGCGCGACCTCATGGCCTGGCATTACAGCACTCATCATGACTTGGTACACCCCGACCGAGCTTGCCTTCCGTCTTGCCGTCTTCAACGTCTCTGATGTTGCTGGCGCAATGTTCTTAGGCGTGGTGCAAGCAGAGCTGTACGTCAACATGAACGGTGTCAACGGCCTGGCCGGATGACAATGGCTCTTCGTTGTCTCCGGCGCTATCACCATCCTACTTGGATTCCTTGGTTTATTGATTGTGCCCGACTCGCCAGCCAACACACGTGCGATTTGGCTGACAAAGAAGGAGAAAAAGCTATCGCGAGAGCAACTCGAGCGTCATGGGATGCAAGCTGCTCGCCTAATCCCATTGAAGGTGTTGCGCGCAAAGCTGCTTCTGCTCATCAAGCACCCTCTGACCTACCTGTACATCGCAGCCTTTGCACAGAACGCTTGGGCGCATCGGGCAAACTCCTACATCCTCCTTTACCTCAAGGGCGTTACCGATAATGCTGGCAATAAGCTGTATACAACCTATTAAGTCAACCTCATCCCTCTGGGGGGCTACGGATTGCAGATCATTACCAATGTCGGCATCAATGCGCTCGGCGACTGGAAGGGCTGGCGTTGGCCCATCTTTGTTGGTTCAGGATTAGTTCACATTATAGCATGCGGCATCTTGACAGGCTGGCCTAGCAATCACCCCACAATCATGTTCGCATACTTCTTGACATATACGACGAATGCTGGTGGGCCTGCGCTTATTGCCTGGCTTGCTGAACTACTTCGGTTGGAACCTGAAGCTCGTGCGATTATCATCGGCATGAGTGTCACTGTTGTATATGTTGGTCACGCCACAATACCTCTAGGCGCTTGGAAGGCTGTGGATGCTCCGCACTACACTATCGGTTTCCCTCTTGCGCTGAGTTTGACTGCTGGAGTCATTGGTGTTGTGCTTACGATGCGCTTCTGGTTTGTCAGGCAGCATCCTTACTTCGCGCAGACCGGATATGGCAAAGGCGAGGATACTATCACAGAGTTTGGAACGGAAGGCACAAAAGATAAACTGGATGACATGGAGCTGGCTTCACAGCCAACCAAGGACGCTGTAAACGTTTGTTATTGATCCTAAAGCTGTAGGCAGGGTCACATCCTCAGATACCACTTATGACCCAGAAGCCGTCAAGAACTCAGCAAGAGCACTTCGGTATAAGGAGTACTAAGACTCGGCAAACATACCAGACAACATTACGTATCACTTTCTCATGCGTAGACTGCGCACATCTAAGCAATTGGCGCATAGAAAGAGAAGCGACCTTGCGGGTCATACTTCTGTTTCAGTGCCTTCAGCTTCTCCTGCCGCCAGTCCTCATATCCGTACCAGCTCTTACTACCCTCATCTCCATACGCGTAGTTGACGTAGGTGTGCAGCTCCTCACTGCCAGTGCCCTCGCGGATGATCTCCCTGAGCTGGTTACCAAGCTGCTTGACTGACTCGTCCTGAGCTGCACCAGTCGACCCATAGATGATCAACGGCGCAGCCAGGATGTGCGCATCACGGAAAGCGAACGCGGAAGCGTCAGCAGAACGAGCGCGAATGCCTTCGCTAGCGTAGTCCTCGAACATGAAAATAGAGTTGGTGTAGGGCGAATCAGCACCGCCGATAGCAGCGGCGTAGACGTCGTATGCCTGCTTCTGCGCTGTAGCGTTGTAGACGTGGGTGTAGACTGGAAAGCGAGGGTTATTGAACCCAAAGTCCTGGCACGGTGGCGATTCGAGTGCGATGCCGGTCCAGGCGGCGAGGTCGTGATAGGTGCCAGACTGAGGAGTGGCCTTCAAGGGTGACAGGGCATAGAAGGGCGCAGTGTACTGGGAGTCAACAGTCTTGACGCCTTCCTGAATGATGTACATGATGATGATGGGCTTGTCGGCGTCAAGAGACACGTCGTTCTGCCAGTAAGACCAGTTGTGGATCTTAGCACTCTGAGTGCCATTGTTGATGAAGACCTCATTGGCGGTCTTGTAGATGTCTTCGACCTTATCGCCGCTAAGGATGATAGTTTCAATGGCCCAATCGGTGTTCTCAATGTCATAGACCTTCGAGGTCACAGACGTAACGATACCGAAGTTGTGTCCAGCGCCCTGCATGGCCCAGAAAAGATCGGACTTGGCGTCAATGGTTTGCAGTTTGCCATCTGCAGTGACGATGTTCATCGATTCGAACTGATCTGCGATCAGACCATGGTGGCCTTGAAGCCAGCCGTGACCACCTCCCAATGCTGGTCCGAGGTAGCTGACGCATTCACATGTTCCAGTGACGGTCTGTTTGCCCACTGCCCAGAGTGCATCGGTAACCTTCTTACTGTTGGTGCCACCACCAATGGTAACTGAAGACCTGTTCTTGGATACAGATATGGTGTTCAGTGTGGGCATGTAGATCTGGATGCCGTAGTCCATCTTGCCAAGACTGGTCAAAGTTCCATGGTGACCGTTGTACGCAAGAATGGGAATGTCCTGTTTAGCGGCAAATTTGACCTGGAGCACGTTGTCAGCGCGAACGTTGTACAAGAGGATTGTGTTCTTACAATCTTGGCGACATCCTTCTCTGTTCCCGGAGCGATGACCACATTAGGAGTCGGAGGTGACAGATTCGACCAACGAACGGTGTAGTTTGTAAACGATTCGCTGCCTTCGTAGTAGATCTGGGCAGTCTTTGAGAGCTGAGACGCGAGAGGCTTCAGGTCAATGCCTGCCGCGGACGTCCGTGGGAAAAGATCATGAGCAGAGGTTGGTCCACATGAGACGCCCGGAAGTACCGAGGTCAATGTCCAGGCAGCGACTGCCGACGAAGCTATGAATCGTGTGAACATACTGCTAACAATTGATGCTGATCAGGAGCTCAGATTGAGTTTTGAGGCGTCTCAACGTTTGATTTAAAGGGTCTGACCCGAGAAGTCACTAAGGATGCACCATCCTGCGAAGGAAGGCCATCCTCAGGGATGGCGGTTGTGCGGATGGATCCAAGCTAACGAGGCCAGGGTTGGCAGAAGAGAGCAGTCGGCAGTGCCATGGCCTCGGGCTGCGGAAGAGACAACGCCCATTCGTTGCCATCGAGCCACATGCACGTGCGGTTTGGCGAGCGACTTATGCATGTATGGAGCAGGGTTCCGAGGCTCTTGGGATTAGGCGCGCCGCCCCGAAAAGTGGGTACCTATGGATCAAGTTCGAGTTCTGCATTGCGTGTTGATTTCTTCAGGACGTGCGAGATGCCGCAGGAGCAGGTTGTGCCGGACCATGAATGTCAAAGCCTCGCTCATTTCTAGTTGGGATCCTTCGATTAACCTGGTGATTGATGATACCTCGACGTCTCCAGCCTGCCACTATGCCCAGTACTTCCGTGGAGTTATGGACACTCTATGCATTTGGAGTTGCCGTCACTCTTCTCCGGACTTATGCAAGAGTCTCAGCTGTTGGTTATCGAGAGCTTCGCCCTGATGACTATCTGATATGGCTTGCTCTGGTACGTATCCATCTGCCACCTGCTGGCCTCACATGGGCTGACTGTCGTTTGCCAGCTCATATACACTGCTCAGACGATTCTCGGTTATAATGTTGGTGTTGCGTCCCGTGGCCTCGCGAACAATGGCATGACCGATGTCCAACGAAGCGCCTTATCCCCAGACGACCCAGAGTATGGCTGGAGGTACGCAAGAGCCGCGTGACTACACCCTATGCAGGGCGAAACGACACAGAGAACGGGATGGCTGACATTCGATCAGGGTCGTTGGATCCAAGATCCAGCTGGCTGGCTGGACGACGGCACCCTGTCTGCTCTGGACCCTCAAGACGTGCGTTGCGTTCTTCTATTACAGGCTCACGGTAAGCATTTCTGCTGGTCCTTTAAGAAGTCCGGCTAATAAAGCGCATGTAGAGTGGCCTGGGCACTTACCAGAAGCGCATCAATGCTGCGATGGCGTTGATTGCGACCACCTTCATAATCGTCATCATGACCATATTCCTGTCTTGTAGGCCATTCAACCACTACTGGCAGATATCACCCAACCCCGGAAACGCTTGCCAACCCGCTATATCGAAGCCAATCGTCTGGGTAACATTCGTCACAAATGTATCGACGGATATCTTCCTCTTCATGATACCAATCCCAATGCTTTGGAAGTCGAGCTTACGGCTTTACAAGAAGATAGCTGCCACTTCGGTGCTCTCTGCTGGTCTTCTGATCATCATCTGTGCAACGCTGAAGAGCATCTATGTCATCGTCGTAAGTAGTAATTTAAACACTTTCCAGTCTACCCAATTGCGAACAACAGGCATACCATGAAGACCTAATTAGAAACGATACTGACTTCATCACAGGATCCTGTCAACGGCGGAGCACTGGCGGCCGAATGGGGCACGAGAGAGACCTTCATCGCGGTCGTCACGACAAACCTGCCGATGATTTTCCCCCTGTTCAAGGTCTGGCTGCAGCCATTCTTGCCAAGTACACTGCGCTCCAGTAGTAACAATAAGGCGTACAAAACACCGGGTAGTGGGTTCGTGACCATTGGCGGTGGTGGAGCTTCGAGTCATGCCAACAAGACTCCGCGGAGTAGAACCCGGATCTCCGCGAATATGACTTTCGACAACGAGAGCGAGGAGCGCATCTTCCAAGACAACGAGGTAAAGATGCAGCATTTGCACTCTCCCACCGAGTTTCAACGACCGCAGGGTGGGATCGTTGTGTCAAAGCAGGTCTCGGTAATGACGGAGGCTTTTGGTGAGGTTGGCGCTTTTCGTCACGCCTGATTAGTTCGTTCATTGCTAAATCTCAAATCGAAATCGCAGATTGTCGTGACTCGAAACATCCGTAATTGATCTGCGAACGTCGTAAGAGCGGAAGGTTTGCAGTTCTTCCGCGCCGCACCGTTGTGGAGTAGTCGCGGATCCGATGATCCAGACAAGACAATGAGCCGGCCCGCCTGTGGCCCGTTCCTGGTCCACCCCATGTCGTACCTTCTAGATGAGGTTTGGTGTGAGGCAAAGTGTAAGGAAAACATCGAAAGCCGAACCGCCCCGTGCCGACTGGACGCAGGTTCCATGATTGCATAGACAATACACAGCCCCCAAAAAACACCACACATAGCGAGAACTCGATTTTTGGAATTCAGTCGTATTTTCGTGCTCAAACGGTCGCCCTTGACGCCAATTGACTAGCCAG
>SWKW01000124.1:0-107246 GCA_011058865.1 Didymella keratinophila | reverse complement strand
ATACGTGATGTAGTCTACGCCGTGAAAATGAACATTCTGGCACGCTGAAAACTGGAGGAAGCACTGCCTCCACTTGCAGCCCTGGGATAGGGCTTTATAATAGGAGTTACCTTAAGAATAAAGCATGTGTTTAGCAGGCGTATGTAGGAGAAGAAGGAGGTTAAGGCATTACTTTAAGATAGTAATTGTGCCTAGGTGACGCTTATAGCGTGTGTGTGCAGCAATAGATTAGCTCTGCCCCCTAGCCTCCTCTACAAGTCCGCCAACAACACTATCTAATTACGCTAGGTAGAGGAAATTAAGCTAGGGGTACACTCTGTGCTTGTTTCCTTATTACCTACAGGCTAGACAAATAATAAGCTAGGCCTTACTTAGCTTAGACAGGTGTTTAATTACTTCTCTAAGCAGAAAGCTTAAAGAAAGTACTACCTCCTAATCCTTAACAGCTACAGCTTTTATATAATAATAGACTTTATTAACTACTATAATTAAAACAGGATACTTCTAGCTATCCTTCCTCCTTATTTAACCTATATACTGCAGCTGCTTAACAAAGTAATGTTTAAGCCTCTATTATCTGCATACTTAAAGGAGCTTACAGAACACCTTTACAGCAGCTAGGGACTATTAGTAATTAAGAAGAGTAACTTCTTTTACCTATTCTAGAAGGCCTAGACAAGCACGTTTACTTAGGAGCTAATACTTAGCTCCTTTAAGGCAACAGGTATATCACCCCTTCAGCCTAATATTATCCTCTAGCGCTTTGCAAAGGATACCCCTAAGGCCTCTAACAGCAGCACAAGCTCTTCTTTAGTCTATTCTAGTAAGGATTAGCTTAAAATTAAGACTCTACTACAGAAGGTTACTAAGGACAAGAGTAGCAAGGAACTAAGGAAGATTAGCTACTTACTCTACCATATCTTAGCCTAGAATTAGCTCCTCTACTATAAGATAGCAGGCCTTAAAGAGGTTCTTAAGACTTAGAAGAAGCACAAGAACAAGAGTAAAGCTCTTAAGTTCTAGCCTTATAAGGACTATTACAGTAGGGCTAAGTTCTACTCTCCTAGCAGAGTAGAAAAAGCATGCACTAATAAGAGGACTAAGCAACAGAACTGGAGGGAAGAAGAACTTAAAAAAGCAGAGATAAAGAAGCTTAGGCACGCTAATAAGCTATATAACAAGAGGATTGCTTAGGAGAGGCGTAAGCAGCAGGTAAGAGAGAAGGAGGAGCGTAAGCAAGTTAGAGCTAAGAAGGCTAAGGAAGTAGCTAAACGCAAGGCTTAAAGAGAGCATAATAAACAAGCTTGCAACGCTAAAAAAGCTATATAACTGCCCTAAAGAGGCAAGCATAAAGCTTTAGCAGCTCCTGCAGCAAAAATACTAAAGAAGTGTTGTACTGTAGCTATAGTATGTAGTGTTGTTACTGCAGAGCCTCTTACTGCACCTTACACCTACACTACGCGCAGTGGCTGAACAGCAACTCTATATAATTAATTTATATAGAAGAATATTGTCGCATTAGTCTATAGAACAATCTACTAAGTTATCTTGTGATAATAGCTATTGTACGTGGCTCTATAGCCTCAAGTTTGCAGGTGCGCATTAGGGGGGTTCGGCGCATTGACTGAATCCGCGCATTGAGTGCACGGACACGGTAGGGATGCCGATTGGCGTTGCTGTACGTTCGCTCACAACACCCGCGATGTGACCTGCACTGCGCTAACGCTACCTCAGCTGGCAGTAGCCATCTTCCAGAATGCGATGAGCAGCGCTGTCTGCGTCGGGCCTCCCGACCAGAATCACCTAAGACTCAGAGCGCTTTGTCTTCGTGCTGCAGGCGATGCCTGAGGAAGATCCGCAAAAGGCGTTGCTCCTTGCAAGCTACAGCAAGGGCTTTTGCAAGGTCCTCATCGCGATGACAGTCCTGTCAGCAAGCGCGCTGCTGGCGAGCTTGGCGATTAGGAAGTTTAGTATGGACGCAGTGCTGCCCGTGACGGCTGGGGCAAGGAGCCGGTCTTGAAGCGAGGAGGCATCAAGCTGCAGCCACAGCGCTGCGGTTACAAGGCGTCTGCAGAAGGCCGTGGGACGCAAAGTGAGCCCTGGTTCGAAAGTAATCTTGTAAATGCGTTGTGCGAACTTTATCGAAGGAATTCAGACTGATGATGTAAGTTGTCGACAGCAATCTACGCCAGGATTTCGGGTACTAATCCTTCCCTACTGAATAGTAATCCAAGGTCAGGTACAAAAGCTCTGTCATTGGTAGCGGGCGGGAGGACATCAGGTGCCAGGAATTCCGGCGTGCCCCAGAATAGGATGGGATCAACATATGCTTGTCGAGGGTTGATGTTGGCAGTCTCGCTGATTGTGAATGGGTCCTGAGCCGGTGGAGGCGGCCCTAGCCATAGACTCCCAGACACGGAGGCCATTGAATCCTGCATGTCATGCCCGAGCATGCGATCTCGAGGGTTTTGAGCATGTCTTGAATTGATAGTCTCGCTGATTGAAGCATCAACTCTAGCATGTATTCGATCGGCGAGCTGAGACACATACTGTTGACCCAAATGACTCTGGGGTCGTCCCACCAGTTGGGCGGTAAACTGGTCACTCAAGTCAAATTGACGATGAAGGTTTTCACCCAGCAACTGAATAATGGCCTCAAGGAAAGGTCGATCCTGATCCTGATCCTGATCCGGTATGCTGGTTGGGAAAGACCGCAGATCGAGGTCCATTGGTATCGGCAGGACTGGCTGGACTTCTAGTAGGCTGTTGTCTAAAAAAGACTGGGGGGCTGGGATTTCATTGAAGTTGAACTCGTGGTCGGTCTCGACGCCGAGCGTTGCCGGACTGTGGCCTCTCCTATCCACTTGGTCTCTTGGAGTCCAGAATGCGTCATCCATAACTGCCATTGGTTAGCACAGGACTGGAGAGGAATGCGCTTCTAGTCTTACAGGGACTAGGCACACGCCCTGACGAAGGGAACAGAACAAGATACAACTGATGCCAGTATTTCGGAACACTCTCGTACCGAGGTTGTGCGGCCCTTCGACATTCTCGGGTACTGTGAGTAAAGCGGTACTCGTCTTCGCTGACTGTATGCTCCCAACAATGACGACAGACGGCGACGAAAGGTACTTCCAGATGATGGCCTCGGCTCCTCAAATGTGTCGTGATGCTCGACAAGTGCTGTGTACCTTTGTATGTACACGCAGATGCGTGGCCGTGCACTTCGTGATGCTTCTTAATGGGACATGCGAATAGACGACTCTTAGCTTTCGGCTTCTTAGATCGTATTGCCCTCTTGATTCCGGCCGTTGGATGGTTTGATACGGGCAGGCCCGGGTCTTCGGGTACCTTACGTTCTCCGTAGCCGTCACCATTCTGGGTGTTGTTTGGCAGTGGAGAATTTGAATGGAGCGGAGACAGACCTTCTTGCCCCTCATCTAAAGCGCATCTCTTTGTTGACGCACTTATCGTGCTCAAAAATGGATGATCACTGCAATGATCAGCACCGAAATGGAGACCGTATAGACCATTTAAGCGTGTCACAGCCCGGAACATCCCCTGGGCAATAGCATCATTAGGACTGGTGTGTCAGTACAGGTAGGCAATTTTACTATGGTGAACTTACGATCGCTCGAGAAGATTAGCAGTGATAAGATCCAGGGTGTTGAGAAAGTCGTTCGGCCTTTTTGCATCAACCAGCGGATGCAAGGAACTCAGAATAGTAAGTGTCCGGTCATGAGGCTCAGTCCGGTTAATATGCTGGACGACTAGATCCTTGTGAGCGGGCACGCTCAGATTGATAATTCCACCACCTCGAAGCTTGGAAGGAAGGGGCGAGCAGGCCCGAACAGCACCGATGCTGTGCTTCCAGGACAGTTTGAACATCTCATAGTTGATGTTTGCTCGAGCGACTTCATGTGATCCAGAGGCTGGTGTTCTGTTGATTGTTGAAGCGTTCTGCAGCATGTGGAGGTGACGGCTTCGTATGTGCTCAATCACGCGTGTCTTATGATGGGCCGCGGTGAACACCATTCCGCAAAAGGAGCAAACGCTCCCTGGGAGCTTTGTATAGACCGTCAGAACGTTGTACAAACTGCATGAGGACGACTCACACGAAGATTGCATGCACTCCATGGTGCGTTACCCCCGTCCTCGTCCAAGAACCTTTTCAATGAAACTCCATAGCTAAGCGTCTTCCGTGTTTCGTGACGAGACAATACCGAGCTGTCAGAGCCAAGAGTGTGTGGGAGGGCAACCGCTACTTGAGCACTCTCTGAATGGGCTCCCTCATGAGGAGCGCCACAAGTTGGTGGCTGCGAACAAAGTTGAAGCGCCTCAGCAACGTATGCTCCCTGTTTCCGTACCAGACCTGCGAGCGTGTACGTGCTGGAACACGTAACCAAGGTCGCCGCAGACCATGATTTCAATAAGAGAGCGTTATGCTCATCGTCGCAATCGGTATCGCTGTCGAGGACTGAGTATGTAGATGATGGTGGCTTGCTGTATTTGGCCGACAACTGCGTGGCCACAGGTTCTATCCCACGTAAAATGGTTGGGACACTCGTCTCGTTCACGGGCTCGTCGACGAGAGACTTGGGTCGTATGCGGGAGTCATACATATCGGCGCTGCTCGTCGGCCAATCACTTCATCAGCTGAGGGGCTACGTAGCTTGTGACATCAGGGGAGCGATGCCCTCAGTTTAAATAAGTGCATGAGGCTCTTCAATTCCGCTGGAATAAATCACTGGCGACAGAAACAACAATTCTTGAAAATTACAGCTTGTGTGACAACAATGAGCCTTAGAAAAAGAGTTGACACCTGACCCGTGTGCTGATAGACCAATTGCATCGCCAAATGCGCGCCACTTCTTCAGTAGCGCAAGAATTATGTACGAGGCCTGAGTCAAAGCCACCAATCCATCTTGGCACGTGGTTGCTGTGTTCCCAGCATTGACGCGGCGAGTGATGGAGTCGTACCACCAGACCCAGGCGATGTATCGATTTCTTGAGAATTGTCTGTATTGCTTCTAGCGGTGAAGCCCTGCAACAGGAGGATAGAGGCGGTAGAATTACATTAGCAATCACTACACTGCGCGCTCACCTTGCAGAACTGCGCCACACTTGTTCCCTCGCTACGTCCTGTCCGGAATGGTCCTCAATGGTTGCCCAAGAATGAGGCGATATTCGTTGCCTCGAGGAAATGGAAATCAGCCAAGCTGCTGCGACGATGGAGTTCACGCTCCACGAAGCGGTCTGGTTAGCATGCGATTAGGCACTCGAGAGCAGAGACTGCGTGCGTTCGCAGCCGTGATTAAATCTGCGAGCAAGTTACTTACAATGACACGCCAACCAAATGGAGCGGCAGCCCTGCCGCAACACAAGACGCGACGACAGAGCCCAGACGCCCCTTGAGTATCGTGGTCACGATACACACGACACAGTCACTGATGAACTTCGTGCTAAGCCCATCACGAACCGACAATGTCTGCAACGTCCCGTACCGACGTGCCCTCGGGCCGAACAGCATCACCCGTCGCACTACCGTGTCCGTGCGCGTGATGCGCGGATTCGCGTGATGCGCCGAACCACCCTAACAAGCACCTGCAAACCTGAGGCTTTACAGCCACATACAATAGCTGTTATTATAGAAAGTTTTAGTAGATTATTCTACAGACCTATATAATAGATTTCTCTTAACGTGTTTCACTATCGAGTGCTGCACCCTACTAAGCGCTGCACTTTTAAAGACATAATACCTGCACAGTACTGTTTCTTAACACTACATAATTAAGTTATAGCTATAATAATATAATAGTATTATTTAGAAGCTTTACTATCCTCTAGGTCCTCTATTTCTACCTTACAGGTGTAGGAGTTATATCTAATTTCTCTATGATACCTGCAGTGTTGTCCAGTACATACTCTCTTTATAGGTGTCTTACTCTAACTATAACTCTAACACCCCTTTTTAGTAACTAAGTTAGCTACCTTACTAACTGTAAGGTTCTCCTCTATATATATATAGTGTTACTTACAAATGTTACGCTTTGTAAGCTCCTTAATAGCAGTTTGCATATGTACCTGTTCCTCCTGTAGTAACACTATATTATGCGCTATCTGCTAAGCACCCTTACTTAACTGTCTAACCTATTTATCTAATAAACTTACTAGAGACCCTTAATAGATTTAAATCTACCTTTAAATTAGAGTTAACTACTCCTCTACTTTATAAGTATTGCGTAGTGTCTTTAGCTCCTAGGTAATATTACTAGGTTATAGTAGAGTTAATGTGCACAGGCGCATATTAAGCTTTAATAACACTACCTCTAGGTTATATAAGACTAGCCTAGCACCTCTAAAGCCTGTGCAAATGTTCTCTGCTATAAACACCTTCTTAAATATTACTTTAAAGGCTAGTAGAAAGGTTTCCTTATTAATATAGTAGATATAATTATGTACTAAGGCTAAAACCTTATTACTATATAGGTGCTTTAGTAGTAAGAAGCAGGTAATATTAAGTAGCTGTAATAAGTGTAATAAGTGTGCTAGTATATAGAGAGTAATTATCCTCTTCTCTTTATAGTAATCCTAGAATTCTACTAAGTAGTAGCTCTTATAGCTGTTAATAATAAGTACCTAGTAGACCCTAATAGGCTTTATATATATATCAAAGTATTTAAGCTAAGTAAGCGCTAGATTATTATTAGTCTAGCTAGTAGGGCTTACTTGTATAACCTAGTTGTATAGTAGGTTCTTAGTAAACTAGTTAGAGATTAGAACCTTACTAGTAAGGATAAGGAATAGTAGAATAATCTTCTCTGTTAAACTAACACCTTATACTAGGGTAACCTACTTATAATTACTAGGTTAGAGTTTCTTTTACTTTCTAGGCTTCTTTAAGCCTGTTACTACTAGCTATAATAAAATCTTACCTATTAGAAAGCTAGACTTGTTAAAGTTGTATATGTCCTTGTCTATAATACTATACTTTGCCTTTATTAACTAAATAAGTGTAAACTAGGGCTAGGTAACTACTAGGTCCTTGTAGGTAGCTTGCTAGCGGTTATATAGACAGGTCTATTGCGTTTGCACCTTAGGTGTACACTAGATAAACCTGTTAATCTAGTTCTTGCTAACAGTGTTACCCCTACACTCTCTAAGTAGTTTATCTGCTATATCTCGCACATCTGCCTTTAAGGGGGGTAGTCTATAATTAGACTCCTTAAGTATATATAGTATAACTGCCTCCTCTTCTAGCTTTGTTAGGGTTGAAGTCGTACCTAGACGAAGTCTGATATTGTACTAGTTTAGATTAGTTCTTGGGGATAGAGTATAGTTTCTAGATTAGTAGGGCTTCTGCGTCTAGAAAGAGTCTAATATAGTAGAAGAGTTTAACAGCTAGTAGTAGGGTTAACTAACTATAGTATCAAGGATAAGATTCTAATAACAAACTTGATTAATAAAGTTAAACACAAACTGTAAGAATTGTGTTCCTACACGCTATATACTAAAGTGTACTATAAAGTCTTATACTATCTTACAGTATTGTATAGGTGGCCTTATAGGAATTAGTAGGAAAGTGTAGAAAGCGTAGTTAATTATATAACCTAGGTCTTAGAGTCCTATAGTCTCAGCTTAAGGATTGCGTAGGAATTTATAGGACGTTATGTAACTATAGTCCCTAGTGCTTAAGGCTTGTTATAGGTTAAAAGGCCTTCTAGCCCTGCGTCCTAGCGTAGGATTATAATAGTAAGGTGCTTTTAATTTAGCTTATAGTTGCGTTTTTAATTTAGCTTATAGTTGCGTTAAGAGCAGGTTCTGTTGTGTTACTATTAGAGTGTTTATTTAGGCACTTTCTAAACTTTCTTAGTATATTAGATACTTTCAATTTAGTATCTTAAGATATTATATATTATAAGCTGTATGTTAGCTTTAGTGTAGGGTCTAGGGGGTTATTGTAGTTAAGACATTACGCGTTGTTGTTGCGCAGGCGTTGTGCCTTTAAAAGTGCAGCACTTAGTAGAGTGCAGCGCTTAATAGTAAAACACGTTAAGCTATTCATATATACGAGTAAATATACAATACCTGTTATTAATTATAGCAATAACTATAGTATATTATTTAACAACAGTGTAAATAGATATTAGTTTTATAGTAGCTAATTAAAGGAGTAATAAACGTGTGCTCTGTATAGGCTAAGGACTTTACTAGGTAGACCCTAGCGTGTAATTTTTTACTAGAGTTACTCTTTTATCTTATTCTTAGAAGAAGAAGAGTCTTTAGCAGCTTATACAGCTGCTACTTGCGTAGCCCTTTAAAGCTTAGGCTTTGTTGTATAACTTAGCAGAGAGGAGGGGACTTTCTTCCTGCACTCCTGTACTTTTGCACTCTATAGCCTTACTAGCTACACTTTAGGTAGGCACCTAACTTGCGTCTGTTCTAGATCTCTTCCTCTATACCTTAGTACTCCTACAGTTTCTTTGTATAGGGTTAGTAACTTTCTATAGTTAGAGTCTAGTCTATCCTATTACTGTTTTAGTAGGAGGACTCTTAATAGTCTAGGTTTCTGTATAACTTTTTACGTAACGTAATCTAGTCTATAGCTTTTAGGTTATCCTATATAACTTATAATTAGTTTATAAATTTGTTGTACAACTCTTCTTTTATAGATTAATAGCCTACTTACGCTTTTAGCAGTCTAGTAGCTAGACTGTTCTATAAGTAGTTAATCTTCTACGCGTTGCTAGCCTTGTCTATACTAGCCTCTTAGAGCTTTAGGTTAAAGCTTTATATATATTAGTTGTATTCTTAGCTTCCTTTTTTAGTTATATACAGGTACCCTAATACTTTTGCTTTTACTGTTAGGTTTTTAAATAAGGTCTCTAGATAGAACTATAGTGTTGAAGTTGTACCTAGACGAAGTCTAATATTATACTAGTTTAGATTAGTTCTTAAGGATTAAGTACAGTTTCTAGATCTGTAGAGTTCCTGCATCTAGACAAAGTCTGATATAGCAGAGAGAGTTAATAGCTAGTAGCAGAGTTAACTACCTATAGTATTAAGGATAAGATTCTAATAATAAACTTAATTAACAAAGTTAAACACGAACTATAAGAGTTATGTTCCTATATACTATAACGTAGTTCACAAGCGAGCGGGCCACCTAAGCAAGCGGGCTACTTGACACTAGCAACACGCCTTTATAATAACGCAACGTAATGTCTTAATAACACTAACTGCAGAACATAGCTACTAAAAGTAATATATATCTTGCTATAACTAATATTACCTCTTAGCAAATTTAGAGCAAAAGACGTGCTGTAGCAGTATATACTGTGCCTTAATTAACGCTACAGGCCTAACACGCTAGACAACACTCTTAACGCAACTATAAACTAAACTTAAAGTGCCTAACAAAGCTAGAAGAAGAGGTAATTATTAAACATATACTTAAGTAAGATCTATAAGGGATATCCCTATTAAAGCTTCTTATATAAGATATAGCTAATAGACTACTCTGCGCACGCAACATAAAGCCTGTTAGTAAGAACTAGGTTAATAACTTTATAAAACACACACCTAAGCTGCAAAAGCAATAGACCTGCTAGTATAATTGCTAGCAAGCTACCTACAAGGACCTAGTAGTTATCTAGCCCTAGTTTACGCTTGTTTAGTTAATAAAGGCAAAGTACAGTATTATAGACAAGGACATGTACAACTTTAACAAGTCTAGCTTCCTAATAGGCAAGACCTTATTATAGCTAGTAGTAACAGGCTTAGAGAAGCCTAGGAAGCAGAAGAAACTCTAGCCTAGCAATTATAAGTAGGTTACTCTAGTATAAGGTGTTAGGTTAATAAAGAAGGTAATCCTACTATTCCTTATCCTTATAGGCAAGGTTCTTATCTCTAACTAGTTTACTAGAGACCTCCTACAGGACTAGGTTATCAATATTAGTCCTACTAGCTAGACTAACAACAATCTAGTGCTTGCCTAGCTTAAACACTTTAACTTGCATACAAAGCCTATTAGGGCATACTAGTTGCTTATTATTAACAGCTATAAGAGCTATTGCTTAGTAGATTTCTAGAATTACTGTAAAGAGAAGAAGATAATTACTCTCTATATACTAGCACACTTATTATACTTGTTACAGCTACTTAATATTACCTACTTCTTACTGCTAAAGCACCTATATAGTAATAAGATCTTAGCCTTAGCACGCAGTTATATCTACTATATTAATAAGGAAACCTTCCTACTTGCCTTTAAAGTAATATTTAAGAAGACATTTACAGCAGAGAACATTTATACAGGCTTTAGAGGTACTAGGCTAGTCCTATATAACCTAGAGGTAGTGTTATTAAAGCTTAATATGCGCCTGCACACACTAATACTACTAAAACCTAGTAATATTACCTAGGAGCTAAAGACACCACACAACACTTATAAAGTAGAGGAGCAATTAACTCTAATTTAAAGGTAGATCTAAATCTATTAAGGGTCTCTAGCAAGTTTATTAGATAAACAGGTTAGACAGTTAAGTAAGGGTGCTTAGTAGATAGTATATAATATAGTGTTGCTGCAGGAGGAACAGGCACGCATACAAACTACTATTAAGGAACTTATAAAGCGCAAGACTTATAAGCAACATTATATACGTGCAGAGGAGACGCTTACAGTTAGTAAGGTAGTTAACTTAATTACTAAAAAGGAGGGTAAGAGTTGTAGTACAGGTAAGATACCTGTAAAGAGGGTGCGCGTTAGGCAACGCTGTAGGCGTTGTAGGGAGATTAGACACAATTCCTGTACTTATAAGGTAGAAATAAAAGATATAGATAATAGTAAATCTTCTAAATAATATTACTCTGTCTAACCTGTAATTTGTTTATGTAGTGTTGCATAACGTTGCTGTAAAGGCGTGTTGCTAGTGTTAAGTAGCCTGCTTGCTTGGGTGGCCCGCTCGCTTGTGAACCACGTTATACTATAAGGATTATAATAGCTTATCTAGCTTACTATAAGCTGTAAAAGCTTAACCTTACTAAGCTTAACGTAAGCTGTATAAGCTATTACGTGTAGTCTACTAGACCTACCTAGCTTAACTACTAAGAAGTAAGCTAGTTATATAACTAGTAATTACGCTGTGCTGTAACTGTGCTGCTTGTAGTGCTTCTATAGAAATATAGCGCTAGCCTGCTGTGTAATGCTAACAGGTCTGTTAATATTAGCTAGATATAAGAGATTGTAACACTGTGCAGGCAGGCTGGTAGGGTTAGGTAGGTAACTTACTTAGGTAGGTAACTTGCTTATAAAACACGTTATATAGAACGTTTCTCTATCTGAAGGCAGAGTATTAACAATTTAGGCGTGTTAGGGTAACACAGGGGACTACTAAAACAGATTACTTAAAAAGGGGCAAACCCTAACACTAAGCTAGTTTTGCTGCAATTCGGTGTCTACTACAGGGCCTTGTGTTGGCTAGGCTTCGATGCCTTGCTGTACCACCAGCTTGTTAGGCGGCGGGAAGAGACTGTGCAGATAGCATAAAGAAGCACTAGGACCTTAATTGCGCGCTAGGGAAGAACAAGTGTGTGGTAAGCATCTCGGTCCGTCATATCGAACTTCAGTCTGGATCAGCCACAGGCTGGCTCGAATGTTAACGGCTTCAGTTGATACCTATGGAGTGAGCCAGCTTAAGCAATAAAAAGACGAACCTGGCGTAGCTGCTGAAAGAGAGGTTGCGAGGATGATATTAGTAGATAATGCGCCTGCAATTGCATGTGCAGCGGGCTTGAGGGATCTCGAAATTGCGTCTGAACAGTGATTATGTGATCTCGTTACTTGTGCACCTGGCGTTGGACAGGCTGGCTAGACAATAAACGGAACCTGGTCACCCAGGCGCGTGGAGGCACCTGCAATGGCGTCGACACCTGAGATCGTGTCTTCGACTGCTGTAATAGATGGCGGCAGTTCAATTGGGGCTTCTATATTGTATGTTACAGGACCCCTGCTAGAAGAGCCAGCAACCGCTGCGGTTTCGTCAAAGAGGGCTAAGGCTGCTGAGATGTCGAGCCACGATTGCTCTACTGCGAAGGCAGAATCTGTCCTCGATTTTGCAACGTTCTGGAATTGAAGTTGTTTCCTTGCTTTAACGCATCAGATACCTCTGTGCTCACAGTTAGAGCATGGCTTTGTGCCGCCCTCGATATCGCCTGCTAAATCTCAGCGACGTCATCCAGGCCTATGTAAATCAAGCCTCCGCCATGTCTGGAGCCCCGCCATGTCTTCAGCTAATAGCGTTTGTAAGATTGGCCACAGGCCATTCCTGCAAACAAACAGGTCATTGCTCATTTTAAGAGTTGCAAACACTCGATCAGCAACCCTATAATCATCGTCTCTTATCTCAGTTGCGGTGTAGACTGGGGAGGATTTCGAGAAGGTTGTCAATGCCAGCCCGCACAAAAGCGATGATATGCTTTGACAGTAGTCGCCAAAGCAATCACGAGTTTAAGAGGTTTACCTTAGATGTGCAAATTGGCTCGTCAAAAGCTCGCATAGGGAATCTTACAGGATAGAAGGCATTAACGACAGCAAGCCCGCCAGTGGCAGAGTCATAAGTTCAGGCTATGTCATCGTTTGCAGAAGGCCAGATAAGATCCACACATCAAGCCTTGTGGACAATGTTGAATAGTCGTACCCTCCGTAAGCTGCGTCGCCCAAGCCCCCCTCAGGCTATCCGCTCTGTGAGCACCCATCACTCAGGTGACAACTACACGCCTTACGTCCACCACAAGGCCTTCAATCATCATTCGCAAACACACTGACAAGTCTTCCTACCCTAGACATAACCTCCTGTCAGCACGAAAATAACGCTGCGGCGATTACTCGTCCCCTCGCCCTTGCATTGGCTTTTGCATCGGTTGTCGTTGTCCCAGTCTCGCTTGCATCTTCCTGCAGCTTGCCCTTGCTTCTGTTTCTCAGGGGCCAAAGCCGTGGCGTTGTTCAGTGACAAGCTTTCCACTCGTTTGACGAGTACAGCATCGTCAAAGGCGTAGTCGGTCGAAGGCATAGTCATCAATGTGGCGACGAAGAGGCAGATAACAACAGGCTAGCTGCATTGTGTTCGGATCTTGCGCGCAGTAATTGAGATTGAGATTAAGGCTTCTTGCAGGTTGTGTCTGTATGGAGATCATGGCTTACAGCCGTATTCAAAGGCCTTTATAGCGTACTTATAGACGATTTTCGTCCCTCGTAGCCTTAAACGACATAAGCCTCTTGTTTCATACACATTCCTCCATGATTATCGTGCCACGCTTGCTGTGGCCCAGGCCGGACAGTCCTACGTGTCAACGAGACTTCCTTCCGACTTGCGCGCTGAAAAGTTTTAGCATTCGGAGCTAGGTACATACATTGCGGTTGCTCATCGATGCTACACGACTCCCTCGACTGTGCGGAGTTACCTTGATCGTGAAATAGGATGCGGGGTGCTCGTGATCGGTAAGGAACCCTCTTGCATTGTTCGCTTCACAGGTGCTATTACAGAAACCTGTGCGCGGTCGGGCCGACTGTAACTACATCAACACGTTTACGATGTGCCTAAACTCGTCCGGAATCGCTATGAGCAACGACTATCGTTTGGTGTAATCGCGACACATAACTGCACATGTACGGAATTGATACCACCCCTGCCACACACCAGGTCCAACTGTAGGTCAAAGGCTTTGTCTCGCTTTCGCCATTTGCAGCACTTTTGATAATTACAGGTAGCGAAACTATCGATTTATGCAAGATACATAAGAATATTCAACCGATACCTTCCCTCGTGTCCCGTCTTCCACCCCAACCCAGTTCACGCAGTCAATCCAGCTCCCAGGTTCGTGGTCGACGACGGGCCCCAACTCAGACGAAGCAGGCGTTGGGGTTCGTCGCAATCGTCGTCGCGTCAGAACAGACCCTATCAGTCGGCGTTTCAGGGCGGTAAAAGCTACCAGCGGCCTTGCCTAAGCACTCATCCAGAGTCACAAAGTTAAAACCCTTAGGCTTCAGCAACTCCACAACTTTCTGGGCCAGTGGAATAACGTTGGGATAAGGTCCGCCTTGAGCAGAAGTGCGGAAGTCGGCTGTGGTATTCCACACATCGTGATCGAGGGTGATGAATGTCGAAGCAGCCGGCGTGGTGCTTCCGATCTGGGTCACGAACTCATTCAGCATGTCGGCGATCTGCGCGTTGGGCGTGGTACCGTGCTGAGACGGATCCCAGTCGACAGGGTCAAGGTCCCAGGTCACGATGGCACCGCCCGAATCTTCACCGTAGCCCATGCCCTGCAGCACAGCCAGGCTGTCGTCGTTGTAGTCGCCATACGGCGGGCGGAAGCACGTGGGTACAACGCCACCCAGGATTTGTCGGAAGGCGTTGTTCAGGCGAGACACCTCATAGGTGACATTGTACTGATCGACGGTGATAATGTCAGTATGACTCCACGTGTGACTGCAGATCTGGTGGCCGGTGTCGT
This sequence comes from Didymella keratinophila, assembly GCA_011058865.1. Taxonomy (NCBI): domain Eukaryota; kingdom Fungi; phylum Ascomycota; class Dothideomycetes; order Pleosporales; family Didymellaceae; genus Didymella; species Didymella keratinophila. The sequence goes on along the minus strand of SWKW01000124.1, from coordinate 92,732 downwards.
AAGCAGCGCGAACAACACTGGACAGATTGTATATTCCGGGGAGGGGATTGTTGGTGTCTTTATTCTTCCAGTTGAGACCGTTGACGAAGAACGTCGCCTTGACGTTTTGGCTATTCAGATAGTTGAGCAGACCCAGGGTCAGAACCGAAGGACCATCGTCGAATGTCAGAGCGAAGCTTCCTGCCTTGGTGCAGCGATCCCTGACGGTAGGTATCGTCTTTCCGCAGCGGCCCCAAGCGGACTGGCAGCCAGTACCGCAGTGCTCGTCGGTGAAGCCGGCGGTTCCTTTGGCGCTACAACATAGGCCACTGTTGGCAGTCTTGCCTGGCGCGGCCTTCTTACCGACGGTAGGGCCACACTGATCATTCAGATAAGCGTACGTGCCAAGAGTCGGAACCGCACTTTGAGAGGCTGGAGCAGAAGTTCAGTCACTTAATCCAATAAAGAGAGGGCAACAAGGTCACACGTACTCGTAGCTGTTGAAAGCGTGGTCGAGGCTGACGGAGGTGCGGATGTTGCTGATCGAGTTGCAGACGATGTTGGTCGAGTGGCGGATGATGATGCTTGTCTTGAGGATACTCCTGTTCAGCGTTGTACAGTTAGCGATCGGGAATGTGCGAGAGCTTTTGATGACCACAATGCTGATGAGCCAGGTCAAAGAACAATGGACGACATACCAGTACATTTGCCAAAAGCAGACTGACAGCCGGTGCCGCAGTAGTCCGCCGTGCTTCCACAGTAGCCATACTGCGAGCAACACAAATTGCTGCCGCAGCTAGTCTTGCCAGCACCGCACGCATTGTCCGCCTGCGCAACCGGAGGAGGAGTCAACCCGTAGCATGTACCATATGCCGACTGGCAACCGGTACCACAGTGATACTCGGTGGTATCGCAGTAACCATACTGCGAGCAACAAAGTCCGGTGTTACACTTTCCCTGAGAAGCACCACATTGTCCACCTCGGGCAACGGCAAGAACGGTGGGAACGAGCGTCACTGCGAGGAGTAGTATTGAACGCATGGTGAGACTCGTGAGTAAGGCTTGAGCAAGAGACCGGATGCCCTCATTTATATACCAGTCGAGGCATTGCAGGGCATGGTGGGTTGTTGTAACCCAGCTGAACCGCGATTTTGCGATCGGTGAGCCCTTCATAGGCCTCCATCAGCGAAAAAGTGGGTTCTGGATTGTTCATGACAGCTCAACTGACGGCGAGGCGTTCGGGGCGTTCGGGGCGTGCTCGGGAGTATAACTCTGCCGAAGAAGAGCGTCCAAATGAGCATAGATGCGGCATGTGTGGTGTGTGGTTGTGGGGAAGTTGTAAGCCATGGATCGGCGTCAATACCGAGCTTGCCAAAAGGACGCTAGCGCTTACTAAATATAGTGCAGGTACCCGAACGGGGAGGAGCCTGTTGTAATGACTGAGGCATACTGTCGTGTAATTTCAGTCGGAGAAAAAGCGATGAACGCGATAACAAGCACTCGTGCGACGCTGCGAGAAGTTCAACGCAGGAACCAGGTTACAACGCAGTGCTGCTATTGTTGCTGTTGTTGCCACGCAACAAGCTGATGATTGATGACACCTCGCGTAGCCTTACGCAGGGGTTTGCATGCGACTCGTTAAGGTGCAGTATTGAGGCGCCTGCACGCTCAGCTCACCACCGGCGGGATATTCGCCTGCACTTGTATACCTGAAAGAGCAGGCAACAGTCCTCGAGCGACCAAGTCCTGTAGGACGCCAATTTGAAGTTGGGTAGTAAGCCGCGACAGCTTCACTGCTTACCCTTGAACTGCAACCCACTACAGTGTTGCTTTGAGTGCACCGGTAGCAGAGGAGTGCGAGAGTTCCAGCCTCGAGGTCTAGCGTGAAGAGTTTATTTTGCGGGCAAGCAATTGCTTTTCCCGTCAAGCTGTGCCCGTAGGGCTGATGAAGGCGCCCTATGTGGTGGTCTGGAGGTCGGTAGATGATTCTCGGCTGCTGTGCGAAGGAATGTCGCAATGGCAAATGCTCGTGCCGTGTCTTGGCACGAGAATGCGCTGTCAGCTGCTGCAGGAGTGATGCGAATCACAGCAAGCCTTAAAATTCCCCGCCTCCAACGATAGTGCCCACGGGGTCTGACAAGCCTGCCAAGCACTTGCTATAGTATTTGCTGCTTACGACGTGGTGGCTTTGTGTGCCTGTGGAAATAAGATGGAGTATCGATTATGTGCATTGCTAGGATCAACACGAAGAGACAAAGCGACATCGGCAAAACTCGAACCATAAGCGGCGCAGGAAACGCCCTGAAGGCTTTCCCACACACACCTCATCCGCCATCCACCTCCCACTTCGACCACAACGCTCAACCGGTCACTCAATCGATCCACTTGCCGAGGTTTGTAGTCGACACTGGGCGTCCAATGTCGAGCGCGAACAACCCGTTCACACCACCCGCAGTAGCATAGTTGCAAACCGTGAACTTGCTCAAGTCAGATGCGGCGCCGTTGACCTTCATCTTGCCGCTGCAGTCGACAGACGCATAGCCGACCTTCGTAGTGCCCTTCCACAGGACCTGCGCAAAGGCACTCACGTTTAAGAAAAGTGAGACTAGCAAAGTAGCGATGCCAAACCACGGTGTAAGAGACGAGCTCGTTCCTGTACCATGTCTCGGTGATGGCGGCGGTGACGTTGAACGCGGAGGTGGCAGCACCTTGATTCAGGCGCGCGACGTTGTGGTGGTAGAGAACGGCGGCCTGGTAGAATACACCGGCGGAAAGGTAAGCCTGCGCGGTACCGGTGACGCGGCCAGGGATGGAAGGTATCTGACGAATGGGCGCTGGAGTCGCACTTGATGTGGACTGAGTCCAAGATGAACTCTGTACTGGACTTGGCTTTGATGGCAAGCCGAGCCCTGGCAATACGACTGATGGCAACGCAATTGACGGCAATGCAATAGATGGCAAAGTAACCGATGGCTTAGCGATCGAAGGTGCTGCGACCGACGGCAGTGCGGCTGATGGTTAGGGCTTCGAGGTCAACTGCGGCATAGGCAACCAGTTTGTCGTCGTAGGATGTTGAATTGGCGCCGCAATCGACGTGGGCAGAACGCCCGGGGCTGAAAGAGAACGCTTGACAGGAGGCAGGCCAATGGGCGAACCTGTTGCGGGTCCAGAAGGCACGCGGCAGCTGGCTGCGTGACAGTGACTGTAGAGAACACCGTCGCCTTCGCTCCCACGCCCAGGTTTACATCCAGGAGTTGAGGTCTCGGCCATGCAAAGACGCCCGTGGCCAGAGCGGAAGTGGTGAAGATGGTAAGCTTCATGATGATGTCCTGCTTGTTGGTTGAAGGGGTGTTGATAATTGCGTTGATGCATGAGAAGTGCTTCGCGCTCATGGCTTTATAGATTCAGCATCAAAGGCTGTACCCATAGAGGTGCTACGTTTTTTGAGAGTTCTGACCAACGCCACCGTCCTGCAGACAGTCGCGATACCTGAGTGTCGAAGGTGGCGCATCTGAAACAAAGAGTGGGGTTGCTCCTGATGGGAAGATAGTGAAGGGTACCGGTTGCAGCGGCTTGCCATCGAGTGAGTTCATGGTAGTGATGATAGTGAACATTGGCATGGTGTTGAGTGTATGCGATAGATCTGCTGGCCAGCGGGAAGCAGTCTCCCGATCGTGGACCATGCCAGATGCAGCAGGTCGCCAAGAAGCACTCACACATCAAGCGCGAGATTCATGGCTGGTTTTTAGACGCCGACGCTGCTAATCGCGAAGGTCTAAGGTCTCTTCCTTGGTTCTTGTGGTGGCTCCATATCCATGCATGTTGCGAGGTCCCGGTCGTCGTGCTCAAGCTCGAGGTTCGCTTATGACTGTGGGGTACACCAGTGTGAAAAGCCGTTTGCCGAAAGAACATTGAATTTTGGTCGACCATCGTTCTAGCGGGATGCCTCAAGATCCACTAAGCTTGTTGCATAGTGTTATGACCACCCAACAAGTGCGTGGATGTATGACCCGCGTAGGCGATACATCGCCGTCTGACAGGCCGGTAGTGACAATCCGCGGACTTGAGCGATCAAGGCGTATGCGAGGCCGAGGCATGTAGAGCACGATGATGTCGTCGTTCATTGGTGAAGGAGCGATGCTGCGCAGGTGCGTTGAAGTTGAGTGTTGAGCGTGATGAGGCACTCAGTCGGTCAGGTTTGTTGACGTGCTAGCGTGCACAAGGCACGAGAGGACAAGCGACTTCCACAGAAGCAGTTACTAATGCAGTCACGGATGCAGTGTGAGGCGATGCACCTGATGTTAATGTGTTCATTCATTCTACATAACCCAAAGCAATGCGTCAGCAATGCATACCCAGCATGACAGCCAGATGTATCCAGACCCATCAACGCCATCGCAATGGTATCGTGCCGTCGAGTTCCGTCCCCATGACAATAAGAACGAGCAAGGAAATTCGTGTCATATTAAGTACAGTCATGAAGAAGACCGGTGTGCCTATGTGTGCCCGTGGCAAGAAAGGCCGTAATGATGAAGTGTTGTGCTGTTGTGTGTGTGACTGTGTGCTGTTGTGTTGTGTTGTGTTGATCGTGAAGGGTGGAGAAGGGAAGGCTGCTGCCAAGTGATAGAGCTACTTCGACGAGTCAATCAGGTCGCCATCGGAGGTGTAACGTCTGGGTTGATGTCCCAAACCGCCGAACTTTTCGAACAATTCGACGTCGAGAGGGGTGCGTTTCCAGGGGCCGGCGGGCGGGTCCATGTTCTCGCGAACTGCTTTGTTACGTTCTCGAAGGCTCTTGAGAAGTGCGGCGGCAGGCTCTTGAATGCTTGCATGATGGCGGAGACGTGGAGGTCTTGTCATTTTGACCACTCCAACCCTGTTCAAACAAGATCGAAGAGGGGTTCGTTGATAAGCCTGGAGCTTCGGCGTCTGGTCTGGCTTCCTCAGCCGTCAGGCCCTTGCCCTATCCACAGGCAAACAGCCCGAGCCTGATCCAGACGATAAGCCGGCGCCAGGCGCAAGTTCATGACATTGCCGTCCCGCGTTCGTGGAGGTATTTGAAGATGATGCTTTCGCCGGCCTTCCAAGCCATTTCGTCTTGGACCATTCCTTGTCTTGCGCCGAATCTTTGCGGTCCTTGTCGACGGACTCCAACATGTTCAATCGAGCCTGCCGTCGGGTGACAGCCTCGTGCTGCTCCTGCTCCCACCGCTCCAGAGCTTCCTCTGATAGAGCTTCAGGTGATGGTACAAAACCAGGCGGAGGCTTGACATCGTCGAAATCTTTGACAATTGCAGGCGTTTCTCCAGCCAATGCCGTAGGTGTAACCCATGGGTGCCGTGTCGAGTCGTCATTACGTTCAAGGTGACGGATGCCACGCTCGTGGCGGTCGTTGTTGGTCCAGTCGAACGTGCGCTTCTTCGCCTGGTCGCCACGCCAGGGCTCCTGGTGTGTGAGATAGACGCCGTTGCTCCATTGCGACTGGCCTTCTTTGTAGAAAGGAAAACCGTCGTTGGCGGCGAGGCTAGTAGACTGCTCCTAGTCATAGTCTGACTCAACATCGTCCGACTTCGAGTCTTCGGTGTCTGCTCTGTCTTCGAAATCGTCAGAGTCGACGCCTTTGCGCACAGCGAAGACGCTGAGTGCCGGTTCGAAAGGCTTGCGCTCCGCAGGTCCAGCCACGCGCTACGTGTTTGAGTGCGAAGGCACCGCTTCCAGATGGCCTTCCACGACGTCGTTCGGCTCCAAGAAACTCGGCGAACTCCTCTCGCCCTCTTCGCTCAACCTACACAACATCAGCACAGCGCCCCTCACACACTTTCAGGCGTCTAATGGTACCGGGGAGGAGTCCCCTGGCCATTCGGCGCGCCATTGGGCTGGAACTCCATTTCCCGTGCCATGACCTCGCGTGTCTGGGGGAAGTACGGCTCGACGCCGTATGTCTTGAGGTACGAGGCCGTCTTCTCGATGCGCTTGATCTCGCGCTGGACGTTCCACTCCTCGCCCTCGCCGAAGCGGCGCTGCACGACGTCGACCATGGCGGTGTCGAGGCGGCTGTAGAAGTCGCGGCGCGCGGCAATGTCGGCGCTGTCGGCGCTGTCGAGCCCGCCGTGCGAGTTGAGGTTGCCGCCGAGCTTGAGGATCAGGTCGAAGGCGTACTTGGGGCCCTGGGGCAGCAGCGTCAGGCGCTGGATGTCCGGCAGGAACTTGAGCATGCTCGAGGCGAAGTGGGCGGACGAGATGGAGTCGTTGAGGTCGTCCTGCAGGCGGTGCAGGTCGAAGTTGACGATGGTGATCTTGCGGTCGAGCTGGGCGTTGAGCGTGTGGGCGGCGTCGGGGGTGGTCGTGTCCATGATCTTGGCGATGGAGGAGGGGACGTCTGCAACTATAGTCAGTAAGGGAAGGCAGTATCCGGAGAGCATGTCCTACCCGGCCTCAGCCCCCGCTTGTCGATCCAGCTGTGCACCTCGGCGCGCTGGGCCTCGAGCTGCTCGACCCACGACTGCATGTCGGCCAGCTGGCTCTCGAGCTGCTCGATCTTCTCCGTGTACGGCCGCACGGCCTGGTTGAAGGCGGCCGCGAGCAGGTCGGGCATCGGCTCCGCCTTGAGGGGCGCGCTGTTCATCGCTTGAGGCACAGGCGCGCCCAGGGGCATGCCGCCGTTGCTCATGCCGCGGACGGGCATGCCCTGCTCCTGCGGCGGCTGCTGGCGCGGGTACATGTCTTGTTGGTCGTCGGAGTCGGGGTTGCCCTGGAGCGGCTGGTTGTTGCGGCTGCTCTCGGGGCGCTTCTCGCCGAAGTCGTCGAAGCTCTGGCGGTTGCCGTCGTGCTCTACGTAGCTGTTGGCGCGGGACGAGCGGCGCTTGAAGAACATAGTGGAGAGAAAGAAGAGCTGCAGCGGCCCTAGAGCGAGCGAGTCGATATATGGCGGCGCGAGTAAGCGCAATTTCGGCTCTCGTATGGAGCTGGGCGTGCTGGAGCGTGGTTGGGCTTAGGTTCCAACAACCACGGAGCTGTGGCTGGAAGCTCTTCTTATCGGGGTGGTTGGGAGCAACACCCAGCAGCCGCCGGACGTGCAGCTTGGTTGCACCGGCGATCGGGTAGCACAACGGACGTGCGAGCGGCCAAGTGGGGATGGCTGTAGCGACAGTGAGTGCAGTGTTGTCTGCAGCAGCAATGCGCCGTGGGGAATAACGATACTGCTGCTGCAATTGCTGTGCATGTTCTTCTGCTGCTCAAGAGCTGGTTGCCCGTCCCAAGGTCGCTACGTGCGCCCCGCTCCTGCCGACCCACGCTCTCCAGCCTCCGCAGCGCCCAACCCACCAATCGCCCCTGCGAGCCGCAAGCTGCCCTGCAACCTCAGCCCACCGAGTGTGCTGGCTTCCACGCGTCGCCTGTCTCGCAACTATATCTTGAGAACTCGAGATCGTGTCTTGGATTGCGCAATAACTCCACTGTCAGTCTGTCAGTGCTGCGAGCTATGACGACGTTCACCACGGCCATCTGTTGCTCGGACGACACCTCCCCCGGACGTTTGCACACAGACTGCCGCTGCAGCTGGCGCCGCGTTGGAGCAGGGGTCGAGCGCACGCACAGACGAATTGTGTCAACGAATCATCACCATCACCACGGAGATGTCTTCGGTATGGAGTGCCGACTGTTGACAACGAGGCGGCTCTTTGATTGTCCTTCTCTACCCATGAAACGTAAGGGCGCCCGTGGCGTCATGTTCCCTTATCTGTTGTTGTGAACCTGCTCCGACCTGGCGGATTGCAAAGAAGCAGCCGTCGCCACCACGGACATGTTTTCTGTGTGGAGTACCGACTACTGGCAGCGCAAGGCTTTACATTGTTGTGAGTGGCAGGCAACGTGGCTGCAGAGGGATTTCGGGAAAGGAGGGAAGAGCAACAGGCAAGATCAATAGAGATCCTTACGCCGCGCGGACATGCGTATGCCTCGTCTCAAGCATTCCTTCCACAAATGAATGCTGACGGTTGCAGACATGGTCCATCTCTTTGTCAACTGTGTCCCCGCCCTGGTATTTCCCAACAACAGAACGTGTCAACCATGTCACCAAGATGTCGAGAGCATAAGCGTTGCGAGTGGCTTGTAGCAAAGGACCAAGATATGGCCATCTCATCTTTTGTAGGCACAGCGTGCTCTTGTTGTGGGCTCTGGGTATGTCTGTTGTGCTCACCCCGTCTTCCTGTCCGAGTGTGCATTCTCTAAGCCTGCCTTTCGCTGCATGACCTCATGCTTTGGTTTTATCCTTGCCTTGGATGCGAATGTTGATCGCAGCTGTACAATCTATCTACGTTGCATGGCCAGAGCTTGCAGGCTACAGTATCAATATCTGTAAGATATTCGTCGTGTTGGCCGATAGTGTATCCATGGCGGGAGAGTCGCTTCCAACAACCGACTGCCAGAACACCATGGGTCCTACGCCAAAGCCTGACGCGCCACTTATCGTTTGCACCTCACCGAAGGACTACTTCCTCTTTGAGCGCGCGATCATGTCTCATTCTCTCTTCACCTTCACTTTCCTCGCAGATGTGACGCACTAGCGCGCAACTTTTAAAATCTGAGAAAAGCCAGGTTCTGAACCGCCGACTTACGCTCTTCCACCACGAACCACGCCAGCACTACTCACGGCACCTTCAACGAGGCCGTCCGGTCTACCTGCATCGATGAGCACTACGCGCACGAAATTGAACTACTTCCCTGCTTGAGTACCTCCTGAGGTTCGAAACGCGATCTACGATGCGGTAGTGGCCAATGTCGATGTGGATGCCAGGCTCGGACACAGAGGTCTCTGCTCTGAGGACAACGCTCGAGCGTTCTGACGCTGCCTCGGTCTGTGCGGAGCGAATCAGCAAATTCGCACTGAATTTGGGAAGCTCCTCTACCGCCACACCCTGATCGTGGATCTCGAAAACATACTTCGCCTGTTCGCAAACTTCTACCTGTAGCACTGTTTGCAAGGACTCTGCCGACACCACGACCACAGCATCCGCTCGCAGAAGATCCTCGTTCTCGTTCCTGAACGCCATGCTATGAGCCACAATCTAACCCAAATTACTGACCTGATGCACGCCAAAGCTTGGGATCCTAGTCTCATAGCCCAGTCCGATCTTCACGAGAGCGCCCGGCATCACTTCGACTTCGCCACTAGCGAGCGATGCGACATCTCAGCGCTGCTACAATATCACCTTCGATGCAGCTCCTCCAAGACATTTAGTCCAGTATCATCATGAGCATGGTGTTATGGACTAATACTAGATCGTACAGCTGGTCCTTGGGCCTGAGGAAAGTAAGTGGAGAGCTGACTGAGAAGGAGAAACGCGACATTCTTTCTCACTGCGGAACTCTTTGCGGAGCCTGTACGATGTTTGGCCAACACCTTAGGGGAGAGGTGTACGTCAGGGACAACAGGAGAACGGTTGTCGAAGAGTTCAGATCCAACCGCCGTTCAGAGGCTTTGACGCAATAGCATGGTGACCAAGTCGTCGATGAATAACTTACAGCGTCCAATGTAAAGGCTTCCCCAGTTGACGCGCGCGGTTCGACTCACAAGCGTCAGCGCCGCATGGCGAATACAGTCTAGGATGGCACTGCTGCCAAGATCTCACCGAAGGGCACTTCAAATCACATACTACACACAGCGCATATGATCGCGGACATACGCTGCCAGTGATGTTCATTGAAAAGCAATGGATGAGCATTGAGACTATTTGCCTTCATCTTCTCAGTGGGATGGGGTTTGTACGCAGTAGTGCGGATTGACCTTTGAGGGATGTTAGCATTGCTTCTTTGCCTCAAATTGCTGATCGATACACTCTGCAACTTTCGTTATTATGGAGTCCAGATGTTAAACGACTCTTGTGGAGCAATGATCTGGTTGTGTTGTGTTCGCTGGGAGGCTCTCGTGCAATGATTGGGTGCAGACCTTGATGGTGATCTGCTCCTTGCATACGACAAGCGAAGAGCTTCCAAAGCTTTTCCTCCAGAGATTACTCCTATGTTTTGTCAAGACAACGTCTTTGTCAATCACCTCTTCTCCAATTTCAAGGGGACAACCATGTTTCCAGATGCCGTGATCAAAGTCTATTGCATAAAGGACGTATACATGTTGCACCAAATGTACATTATTCGAACGTCAATCTGACAATAATTAGATTCGCTCGACTGGAAGAACTCCCTCTAGCTCGATGAGGACTGTTTGAGCTTTCCACAAGGCGACGACCCACTGCGTCTTCGATCAGCGATATAAACAAGATGGGGTGTGATTTTGTGCAGGGTGAGACCAATTTGGCTTGTTGCTGTTTGTCAACACTGGTGCGGATGGCTTTACAACAAAGCTCTTTCTTAGTCGATCACTCCACTTTCGTTAGGCGAAGCGGAGTCGCAATTGGTGTTGTGACAGATGAATCGGTAAACAGCGATAGAGTTGTATAGCGATGACTCCGCGCACGGTTGTAGCCAAATGAGTGGTAGTCCATATCTATCTCAGACTTTCAAGTTATGGACCTATAGCCAGACTCAACCTTTCGGAACTAAACACCTGCCAATGATAGCCTCCCACGGTCTCAGATTGACCGTGCGGCCAGAGCCATGCTTATGCGTCTCCAGCAGGTAGTTACCAATGACCCACTCTTCTACCTCGATATCCCCAAGTCCAGACCACTCAAAGTCTTTACCAGTAAAGTTCGTAACCGTGACCCAGTTCTCTTCTGTCGAGAAACGTCGAAAGGCCACCACGTCCTTGTTCTCCTCGTCTATGATCTCGAAGCCGCCGTAGATGAAGACATCCTTGTGGCTTTTGCGGAACTCAATGCACCGTTTCCAGTATGCTAGGACAGAGTTTGGGTCTTTCAGCTGGGCCTGGACGTTAATTTGAGGGTAGTCATCATCCACCCGCATCCATGGCTTGACGTCTTTGGGACAGAAACCGGCATTGAAAGTAGAGTCCCATTGCATCGGTGTTCGTGTGTGGTCACGAGCTTTGAGCTGGATCAGCTTCTTGACGTACTCAAGCTTGCGGTAGTCATTGGTATACTGCTTGCTGGCACTGGTTGTATCGTTGAGTTAGACTTGCAATATGACCTGCAGAACATCGACTTACGCTTTCCAGTAGTTCTGCGTCTCAATGTCTTTATACTCTTCGATGGACTAGTCGGCGGGGATGTTGCGCATGCCGATCTCTTGCCCTTGGTAAAGGTACTGAGTACCTCCGAGTGTGTTGTGTTTGGTACAAATCATCTTTGCCGCGTAGTCAAGCCAATCGTCGCTGTCGTCTGCAAATCGTGAGATAGATCGTGGCATGTCGTGGTTCTCGCAGAAAATGGCATTCCAGCCATCCTTCTCAATCACTAGTCGCTGCGTCTTCCCGTGGATCCTTGCCATGGCCGAAGCAGTCCACTCTTGGTATGACCACTTCGGTCGGCCAGGTTGATTGTCCACGTTCAAGATCTCGAAGAGGAAAATCATGTTCAGGGACCCTTGGCGTCCAACAGTGCGGATGATCTCTTCCTCGTCGTTGACGAAAGGCGTCTCGCCAACGGTCATGGTGTCGTACTCGTCCAGCACTTGTCACATCTCGTGGAGAAACTCATCTAGACCCGGGCCGTTGGCAAAGAACTCGTCACCTGGCTGGAGGTGCTGGCCCGCGATTGTAAACTTGGCATCCGGGAAAGTCTGCACCTTGAAAATGTGATCGATAACATCCATTCGGAAGCCAGCAACACCCCGGTCCAACCAGAATCGCATAACGTCGTGCACGGCAGCTCTGAGGTCGTCATTCTCCCAGTTAAGATCCGGCTGTCCAGCCGAGAAGATTGACAAGTAGTACTCATCGGTCTTCTTGTCATACTCCCAGGCGGACTGCGATGTGTCCAGGGTTCGACACCAGTTATTGGGAGGTAGGCGCTTGCCTGCTTTGTCTTTCCTGCCTTTCCTCCAGATGTACCAGTCCCTCTTCGGGTTATCGAGAGACGATCGCGACTCGAGGAACCAACCATGCTGTCAAGGGGTCAGAGTCTGGAGATTGCACGATCAATCACTCGGTAGCTCACCTGGTTCGAAGTGTGGTTCACCACAAGATCCATCATGAGCTTCATACCTCGATGTTTGAGCTGCGCGATAAGCTCATCAACATCCTCCAGAGTTCCTTACTTCGGGTCGATGTCTTTGTAGTCAGAGATGTCGTAACCCATATCGACCTGAGGGCTCTTGTATACTGCGGCTTTGTTAGCGAGAATCCTAGTCGCCTCAATAGCTCAACTCACTAGGGGATGTCCAGGTCACATCGACTGTTGCAATCGTGATTAGCGAAAAACATTGCCTTGGCTGGATATTTCTCACCTCCGAATGACTTCAAGTAATCCAAAGACTGTGTGATGCCACGAACATCGCCATGACCGTCTCCATTCGTGTCGTGGAAAGACGCGGGATAGATCTGGATATGCTTCAGTATTGGCAGACACGAATTGACAGGCAAGGCATACCTGATATACCACGCTCTCCTTCCACCACACTCGCGGGCTTGTGACGACACCAAGATCTGCCATCTTAGCTGGGGGACCGCTGTTGTACCTAGCGTGCTTGATGGAATATGCAATATTGACAGGCTGTCGAGAGACAAGACAGGGACGCGGAAGGAGACTTCCGTGCGCAGCAAGAAGCCTACGAAAGGGCTTCATGAGATTCACGACTGACCGAGTACCGGTTTTGAGGTGAGTGGGTCTTGAGATACAAGTACGGGGCTAACATAGGCTTATTCAGTATACGCCGCGGTGACGTTGGGATGATCCAGGTATGTGGTGTTGACTTCTCAGTCTCACGAATCTAGTGAACTACGAAGACGTGGTATTTGTTCACTGGTGATTCGATGCCTTTATCATGCTGACGATTGATCTTGCAGACAATCCGTCACAGAAGAGAGATGTCAGGTGTCACGCGCCTCATGTTCGGTCAGACCAGTCTCCTGCAGTACTCGTTCGGTGACATTTTGATTGTGGTGCCGAGTCGTGCAGTCGGCAGAGACGTCTGACGTGGACAATCACTTCGCACAACAAAGGGGCAGCCTCGACAACAACGAACTGAAGCAAGTCGCCGTCTACTGTTGGTGGCTCAGAATCAATGCAAGAACGTGCAACGTTCAAATTAGCGTCTGTGACAAAACGGGAGAGGTCGGTACAAACGACTTCTTGCGTGTACGTGTCCTCTACGAAACCGTCTTGGGGCGTTTGGAAATTCATGTTGAAATCACACCCGACTTCATGTCGCCGAGAAAGCCGCGCCGCACGCTTGCTAGAACGTCCCTGAAAATATCGTAGGGAACTGGGCTCACGGTGCTGTACACGTTCCAGTACGAGCTCGCTCTCTCGATGGAGCGGCAACGTCATGGATCGATTCCATGCCATGGCGACGAAGAGTCCAGTGAAGTCCTGTGTACCTACGTAAGTTGGTGTTGAGATGACCAATCAGTCGGCATGTGGACTGTGAGGGCCATGGTCACACTGCTTGGAAAGATGTTTTTTGGGGAAGAACGTCGCGAGGTATCCCGCCATGTCCTGAAACCGAATAGATACAGGACTGCCCTTGAACATTGGTGTGCACTGAACGCATAGGAGTTTGTTGACCGTGCAAAGCCCGCCGAAGATGCTGGCCGTGTTCGCGCCAGGTCGCAAGTGCTTCGGACGTCGGGGAGACAATTCAGCCCAAGTTACCACGTGAGGTACGGCGATCCGTAGCTCTCGATCAACAGTTTGTAGATGGTGTTGCCGAACTCCGACAGGACTCGAGAAGGAAACATGTTCGTCGAAGTGTTTGTCGTGATATCGGTGCTTGCAAAAATGTGCGGAACCACCCTTTCATAGAAGAGTATTAGCTAGCTAAGCAGGCAGGCCTTCTAATGGCTAGAAGGACCTAGTATAGGTGATAGACCCTAACCTGCTCCTTTACAAACCCTAACCTAACGTATTCAGCCACTTACAGAAGGCACAGAGCGTGTAGGCTTTATATAAACCAGTGTAGAGATACACGTTGCTAGAGCCTGATGGCTCCGCATATTTTTGCGACAGTTATAGACTGCCAAAACGGCGGTGTCTCTGAGCGCCCTGGAGCTACAGAAAGTGAGGAGGGTCGCGACACATCGTCCTGACTCGAAGATGGGCCAGGACTCAAAGATTTACCAGGAGAGTCAAATGACCTAGGAGTTCGCCATGTGATGGAGCTGGGGTTATTGCAATTACCTTCTCAGAGTCGCAAAGTCAGTCAAAGTCAACGGGAGAGTTAGGTAAAGCAAAGCTACTCACCCCAATTCTGCACCGGGAAGCAGGCGTCTAAGTCGGTTGTGAGGTACCCTACAGGCATCTCCATGCGAGGGTATAGCTGTGCGGTCGGTGAAGGGCGTGCAAGTTGGACCGTCAACTTTCTTTCCTGGTTGCAAAACTGGAAGATCTCGGGAACGCTAAGATCCTGCGCCGGTCGGTGATCAACATAATTGAAGCTGGGGAAAAGCTGACACAAAATGCAAGAGCAAACAAGTACGCCCCACTTTTGTTAGAGAATTGTGTATTTCGCTTTAACATCACTTCGCAAGATTCAACGCAGAAAACATCGCTTGATCTACCTGACCTACAGTTCCACATACTCTCCTCTTCCAACGTCGCCATCTTTCCAGCTCTGCAAGAAGCTCTTTACCTTTCTCACCATTGTGTCGTCGTCGAAGCCGAAATGCTTGTAAATGTACTTGCCCGGCAGCGAGTGACCAAAGGAGCTCATATTGATGCCAGCATCCGCATAGCGCTCCCAGCCTAGCGCAACATACGGCTCGATGACCACAGCCGGGATGTCGTCATTCCTTCTCAGTACCTCGCGCTGATATGAGAGTGGCTGCGCGCGGAAAATCGTGTGTGATGGAAATGACACAACGCGCGCCTTCGCACCTGTCTTGGCGAGCGCGTCTGCGACTTTAACGGCGAAGCTGAGTTCTGCGCCCACACTGATGAGAGTGACAGCTGCGTCCTTCTCTTCGCGCAAAACGTATGCACCTCTCTCGACACCATCGCGTTTCGTGAGGCCGGTGAGCTGAGGCAATGGGTGTCGACTGACGCTGATCATGCTTGGGCCATCCTCATTTTCGATCATCATCTTCCACGCTCCGGCGACCTCCTCGCTGTCTCCAGGCCTGATGTACTGCATGTGCGGCATCGCCCTGTACAGCGCTGCCAGCTCCACTGGCTGATGCGTAGGACCGTCCTCACCAGCGCCGATCGAGTCATGCGTTGCGACATGGATGACCTTCAGCCGTTGCAGGGCACCCATACGCACGGCTGGTGCAGCGTAGAGGTAGAACATGAAGAAGGAACTGGTGATTGGGATGATCGTACGTGGTGAGTAGGCTGCCATGCCATTTGCAATGGCGGCCATTGCGTGCTCGCGAATGCCGTAGTGGATGTAGCGACCTTTGTACGACCCTTGAGCGCCAGACGTAGGCTTCAGATCTGGTGGGTTGAAGATCTCGTAACCGCTATGCGTGAGGTTCACCGAAGGCGTCAAGTCCGCGGTGCCGACCATGAAGGTTGGAACCTCGGCGAGCATTTTCGCGATGACAAGGTTGTTAGACTTGCGCGACGGTGTTGCATCGGTCGGGAAGGACGATGGAATCATAGACTGCCAGTCATTGGGCAGTTTGCCGGCCATGCGCGCCGTGAATGCTTGGGCCAGCTCTGGGTGTTCCTTGCTGTATGCTGCTAAGAGGTCGTTCCACTTCCTGACGTGTTGATCGCCACGCTGCGGGATTTCTGCGTAGAACTTCTTGACCTTGTCTGGGATGTGGAACGTCTTTTGGGTGTCCCAACCCCAAGCCTTCTTCATGGCAGCAACGTTGTCAGCGCCGAGTGGAGCGCCGTGGGATACAGCTTTTCCGGCTACAGCACTGCCCATACCGATGATCGTGCGCACATTGATGAAGAGTGGCTTTTGTCTGCCCTTTTCGCGTCCCTTCTCCAAAGCTGCAACGATCGCTGCAACGTCATTGTTGCCGTCTTCGACATTGATGATCTCCCAGCCACAAGCTTCCATCTTCTTGTTGACGTCTTCCGTGTTTGTCAAATCCACGCTGCCGTCACAGCTGATCTGATTGTTGTCGTAGATGCATGTCAAGTTACCGAGCTTCAGATGACCAGCATAGCTGAAGGCTTCGCACCCAACGCCCTCCTGCATGCAAGCGTCACCGACTGTGACCCATGTGTGATTGTCGACCACATCATAGCCAGGGCGGTTGAAGGTTGCAGCAAGATGCTTCGTTGCAATGGCCAGGCCTACCGCGTTCGCAACACCTTGCCCTAGGGGACCTGTGGTGAGCTCGATACCCTCGTGCTCGATCTCAGGATGTCCTGGACACAAGCTGTCAGGTCGCTCGGAGTGGTATGAAAGAAGCTGTTCCCATGTCATCGCCTTGTATCCTGACAGATAGAGATTGGTGTACTGGAAGAGACATGTATGGCCGTTCGAGAGGATGAAGCGGTCTCTGTTGAACCAGTTTGGCTGATGTGAAGCGTATCTCATGGCGTACTTCCAGAGCGCTACGCCGATCGCAGCCATACCAATGGCACCGCCAGGATGACCTGGAGCATTGTTAGCTTTGAGCGCTCACGCGGGAGGGTTTAATACTTACCCATGGCAAATTGCTGGCAGAGATCTGCGATGAGCAGTCTGAAATTCTGCAACACCAGCTGCATATCATCTTCGCTTGTTTGTGATGGTGCTGAAGGCTTGTGCTCGTCCTGGATGATCTTGTCGGCTGCGACCTCGCCGTAGGCCGTCGACCTGTTCGCTGCACCGTTGATGCCCGGCATTGTGGAGGTTACTTGTGTCTGTGACTGCTAATTTGAAGATCCGTAGATGCGCGCAATGTAACGAGTGGAGAGCAGTAGTCGTATAACTATGCCTAGGCGCACAACTGGGTCAAGGTATACAAATACTTAGAACAACAGCGACGTCAGTGCCTAGCTATAGTCCCTTACCACAGATCTCCCAGTAGATGCTTCGGGTTACCCGAACAGGCATGACATCTTAAGATCAACGCGGGGAAGCTTAAGCTTGAGAACCAGTGGGGACGCGCTCCGGACCTTCTCGAACGCGCACCCGACGCGGTGCAGAACAGTTTCATGTGGCACGTCACTCGAGGCCATATAGCCGTTGCCACTCAAAGAAAGTTGGTAGCAGGGTCGCCTATGTTTTGACCTGCGGTGGTTGTAGTTGCTCTTTCTTGATGTAGTGGCTATGACTGCCGTGTGCGGGAAACTGGGAAAGTGCGTTGCATCACTGCACCCTTTCAAAATTGATTTGTGCGCTCATTCTTGGAATTACGGTCGTTGAGACGATGGGATTGCTCTTGGGGCAGAGCTGTAACGCCGAATTGCTAAGAAACACACCGAGCCTCGCTTAGCAGCCAATCACGGCGCAAGGAGCTTGAGACGCTGACTGGTTGCGACCATCGAGCATTGTAAGGAGATCAAGGCATTCAATTGCTATTACGATGCACTAAAGACTCCATCACTCATCCGAGAGCCTTCTGGCTCACCTCTTGCGGAACATCTTGTTCTCCTTTGTGCCCTTGATCCATGCAGCATCCCTCTTGTGAAGCTCAAGCGCGCTCCTCTTCCTCTTCGCCGCAGTTTCAGGCGGCGCAGCAGCTGTGATATTACCACAATCAGGCGTTGTGAGCTTCTGACCGAAGTTGTCAACGGCCCAAATGAGCACACCGTTGCTCCAGCCGAAGCCTTCTACAACAGTGTACTCTCCTCCACCACCACGCGCGTTGATGGCCTCATCTGAATACTTCTCGAAGATAGTGCCGTTGCCTGTCGCGCCGGGTAGCTGGGGCTCCTCCTCGGTTGCACCGCCGGTGGAGCGCCATGTGCAGTAAAGAGAGTCTGTGTAGCGCTGCGCGAGACGGAGAGCAAGGTCCTGCGTCCAGACGTAGTCCTCGCCGGTCTGCTCGTCATCATCTTCGCTGACTTCGAGAGGGGTGTTGAGGAGACCCTGGATGGCGATGTACTGTAGAGGAGGCCAGACGTTTGGCTCGTCCCACTGTTGGCCAGTAAAGAGATTGGTGGCCGATACTGCGCCGGCTTCTGTTTCAAGTGCCTCCTCAACCCGAGCAAATGCACGGCGAACTGCTGTGGGGTCGCCCTTGATGCTTTCAGGTGCGGCACCAGTCCAGAATGGGTACAATTGGCTGAGCTGGAACCCAACTTGGTAGCCTGCGGGTGCACCGGAGAGCGAGAGCGGCGTGCTGGTGTTGTCGGCGAGAGTGTAGATGTTCTGTGCGCTGGAGGTCAGGTTGTAGTCGAAGTAACTGTAATATTCAGCATTCCACAGAAGGGCGGTCATGGCCTCGCTACGGTTCCTGGCAAGCTCAGCCCACTGGCGTGCTGCGCTGTAGTTACCCTCACGACGATGGAACTCCGCGATAGTGATCTCGTTGTAATACAGGATTGAGTTGAGGTCAACTGGGATAGTGTTGATGACATTCAGCGATCGCAGTGGGAAGAAGTCGTCGTCGACCGCATCAGATGGATTCGCCAACCAGCGTGAAGAGTAGTCCCAACCAGTTTCGGCTCCAGAGGCGAGATTGGCGTATAACGATGCCTTCTGGGTGTCGTTGAGCGGCTGACTGGCATTGAATTGCTCACCCTCCTCGTTGAAGTAAGTCAGGTTGTTGGCTTGGATGTAGTCTTCTCGGTACGACTCCGGACGGGGCTGGTTGTTCGAGACATTGTAGTTGTGCAGGGTGTAATTTCTACCGCCACGCTCGAGGGTCACTGAACGGTTGGTAACCCAAAATTCGTACTCCTGCTCCAGAATAGGCAGGGCTCGCTCGAGCAGGGTGTAATTCTGTGTGTACTCAACGTACACGCGGACCATCTGAGTCAATAGAGGCGGCTGCGAACGGTTCTCATAGTACCTGCGGGCACCATTGGGAACGAAACCAATCTCCTCGACGAGATCCATGAAGTTCTCAATGATGTTCTCGGCGATCTGAGTAAAGGATCCCTTGGTGCGCAGCAGGCCCTCGATGATCCAGAATGAGTCCCAGTAGTAAGGCTCGCGGAAGCGGCCTCCCGCTACGACAAAGGTGCGGTTCACTGGAAGGAACGAGCTGACGCATCCTGTGCAGTTTCCTGCACCGACATATCGACGTGTGAGATCGGGCCAAATATCAATCACTTGGCTGGTGAAGTTCACGATGACCGAGCTATTCACATTGTCCAAGAAGTCCGGCTGTGTCTCAAGCTGGTCCGTGGGCAAAGCCTCCAGCTCGGAACCAGCCTCGCCGAAGTAAGTGGTCAAGAAGTTGTTGAGCTCGGTGTTGTTCTGGACAGGCTTCGTGAGATTGTTGAAGGCTCTCAATACTTCGTCCAGTGGGCGAATGGTGGGCCTGAGTGTCAATCAGCAAACTGTATGCTATACTGGATGAACAATACATACAGATCAACGAACGTCTTCGAGTCTGAGAAGGGACGTGCGAGCTCGATCTCACGGAGTAAGTCGCCATAACAGTAGATGGGCGAGTCACAGGGGGCGATGATGGAGCCGTTTTGGTATAAGGCTGTCGCCAATTGCGCACCGGCAAGTAGGGCGAAGGAGCGCATAGTGAAGGCTTCCCAATTGACAGTCAGAACGAGAGGAACCTGGAATACACGAGCCGCGCTCAGAAGTGCATGATCAGCTCCATTATGTACTTGTACAGCGGTGTATGCACCCGGTCTCCGTACGACGCGAAGCGTCAAAGAAACCTGCCATAAGTGCCGAGTGTGAGCACAGACAAGTATGTGTGACACGTATGTGGCTGGTCATCGTGCTGGGGACATGCAAAGACAAGCGCAGTCATCCCTTGGCGATTCAGCCGGAACGGTGTTGATCACGATGTTGGTGGGTCGTCGTGTGCAGCCTTGGTGCCTCTTGGTGCGTCGGCAGCATGGCGGAGAAGCGAAACCCCGCAAAATCCTCGCTACGCGGACGACGCATGATGTCATAAACTGTCAGATACTCGGACCCCAGAAAATCATCAAGGACTTTGACTTCAACCTCAATTCAACGCAATTGCTATCACGATATTTTCACGTCTCGATCTTGGGCCTGGCTAAGGATCTGATGCTTTGCTCGAATTGCCGAGCCGCGTGCAGCCTGTAGGCAAAGGCTACAGCGGCATTGACAAACGCCATGGGCGTGCAAGGCACTCGCCAACGGGGTACGCGCTAGGAGTCGTCTTCCGATCCGGCCGCGCCTACGAAAAACGGCCTGTCAGCCGCTGCAACGCTGCGAACAGCGAACGTCATGCCTCGTGAAGTCTGCATTCCTCCGCCTTGCACCGGTTGCACACTTGCAAGAAGTCTCTGGACGGTCACACGTCGAACAAGTCAACAATTCGATAACCGGAGATACGCTCCGCACGTGGCTTCTTGGATGGAATGCATGTTTTCTTTGACCCAGACACCAGGACGAGGACTTTCCATTACCCAGGAATTGGAGAAGCAAGGGTGTGACCCTGCAGCGCACGTCAGTCTCGATCAAGCGTGTGCAACATCGACGATAGCAGCCGCGGAGGGCACAAGGGCTTTGTACTGGCCCCACAATGCTCACTCGCCAAAGAGTGCTTCCTGATTCACGACGAGTGTTCCTCTATAAGCATTTGATAGTCCTTACTTCCTATGGCCCTTTCCTCTCTTTTCCCTCCAATGCTTCTTTGGTGTGTCTAGACATTTCCACAGGCGATTAAGTGCAAAATCGTCGTCCGGGTCGCTCGTCCATGTCACCCGCCTTATTGTAGACTTTGATATTCATATCTCCGCCTCTGTAATACAAGATGTCCGTAAGAGGGTCTGGGCCAACGATGTTTCGGCAGAGCCAACGACAATTCGCAGCTAGACAAGCTCTCTCACCTTTGTTGATTCGCCTTGACTTGCTTCGAATCTCATAGAACCACCCGTACCAGATGACGTGTTTGTCCCAGACGCGATCTTGATGTAGGTGTACTCCGCAGAACAGATTCGATTCGACGTCCCTAAGGAAGTGACTTCTGGGACCCTTGACTGTCTGTGACAGATAGTTGCAAAGGTACTCCAGCTCAATTCTCATCTGTGCCCTTGGTACGTCGGCTCTGAAGGGAACAATCAGATCCTGTTTCCATGCTTTGGCCATGGGGACAGGGCGAAGATCTCGCATCGTTCCCTTGCCGTGACTCTCGCCCAAGTCCTCGGCAGCCACAAGAATAGCAACGCGCTTTGGTCTCGCTACAACTTTCTCGGAGAGAAACCCAGAGAAGAACGTCGCCATACTCTTGAGAGGGACGTACATTTGTCCTGCTGATGAACAGCGGTCCGAAATCAGCGCGAATCTGGCGGCTTAGTAGGCTGGCGCTCTGGTAGGAATTGAGCAGCTCATAATATCTGCGTTTGAATATCTGCAAATTCCGGTTCCGCTTTGCAATCCTGTCCGGAACAAGGCACTCGTAGATCAGTATTCGGATCGCCGGAGTCAGTTTCAGGAAAGGTGACATAGTCATCGCCGAGAAAAAGTCCTCTGGCTAAGCACTCTCCGAGAGGGAATGGGGAAGAGACGCGCACCGTCAAGCGACCAAGAGTATAACCAAAGATGTCGAAAAGTTCGTGCAGGTAAGTCCTTGTGACCAAATCACGAATCACGGTAAAGACCAAATCGTTGAGATACCACCATCCATCTTGTTCGCCATGGATCCGCCATCTCTGACTTTCCCACGCTTGCGCCTTCCTTCCAGAAGTGCAACACGAGGAACAGCTCCCGTATGATTGTCAGGTACAATCAGTCCCGCCCTGGCGTCATTGATCTTAACGCGCAAGGTACCTCCGGCCTTTCTTTTCAAGTCCTTCTTGTTGTAGCGCAAGATCACACAGTCCATCTCAATGCACCGCACGTACTCTGCGGTTGGGATGTTCTCCTTGTCCTCCACGTTGATGGCCACCCCTACCAGGTCTTTCCTGTTGTGTACCACCATGGACAATCATGCAGTGCCCAGCAACCCCAGCGTGGGTTTTTGTCAGGTCTAACACTGCATACAGAGAGCCACCGGCAGATCGCAGCTGTTCGACCATCTCGCAGGTGCTGAACTTCCCAGCTCGCTTTGGCATCCCTAAGGTCCATGTATGGCTTGGAGGAGCGCCTCGGTAGCAATAGATCTTTTCGAAAAAAATGTCAGAGAAGAGATCGGCGTTGGTGTCTTTGACGAATGCGGTAGGCATTTTCCACATCACGTCGAAATGCAGATACTGACACAATCCCGGTGCTCATCCTCGGTGCTAAAGGGTGCTTCGCTTTTTGTGTAGGTACCTGAGCGCTCGCACACGATAGCGTGGTTTGACACGCGGCAGTTGGTCGCAAACTGCAGGTGAAGGCAGGAGCGAAAGTCGCCAGCGCAGACACAAATACTGCGGCCTCGTCAGAGAATGCTTGATGACCTGACGCTGGACACCTCATTGAATGAAGCAGGGCTTGTACCACTAAGAGACAAAGATGCTGCTAGTCGCTCGCGCCGCAAAGAAGATAAGATTCAAGGGCAAGATCACTGCAGCTAAGACGCGCTCATCCTCGCATGAACGTCGTGTATTTGAATTATGAGAAGTCTCTGACCTGCCGGGGTGCCTGACATTTTCTACGACTCCTTCTACTGCGCAAGAGCTAGAGTCAGCAAGAAGACTCGTTTCCTCACTTCTGGAGCAGCGCATCCACCTCCACGCACCAATCGTACTCTTCCACCTGCACACCCTTCCTGTTCTGTACCCGAACCACCACTCCAACCATGTAGGTTCGCGCATACCCTATACTATATACGAACGGCGGTGACTGCTCAAGGCAGAAGGCCGACAACAACGCGAAAGCAACTCTTTGTGGTAGTCGCCGAGTCTGCCAGACTTGCGCTGTACCACCAGTATCCACTTGTGTACGTAGGGCTTCTTGATGCCGCTGGCTTGTTCGAGGATTATGTCGACGAATAGCCCGGACTTGATGCTCTTCAAGAGTTTTGCGTCCGCCGTGTTGAAGTATCCTCGAGGTATCCTTCCAAGCGAATATGGACATCGCCCGTCCTGTATGACTGCAGTGACTTCCGGACTCGTGCGTTGGCTTCGACATAGATCTTTACGGTGTGACCAGCTTTAACTTGCCACAATGCTAGCATGTTTCGTCGAATGGGTATGCGGAGAGGATTTTCGGGCAGGCAGACAAGAAGCTTCGGTACAGACTGGGAAGCCGACAAGTTCGAGCTGAAAACGGGTGTATTGGTCGGCAAGTCAAGTAGGGTCGCAAGCATCCCAAGCATGATCGAGCGAGACTTTGTATCTGCCGAAGATGGGAAGCAAAGGTAGAAACCCGGAGCGTACCTGCCGATTGCCGCCACAGAGACTGACATCCAAATCGAAGAAGCCACTCCCGCGTGTTAAGCACTTCATCAACAGGATTACTTTGTGTCGTGGAGCGGTGTGCTCGGAAAAAGTGCAATTGCTTGAAATAAGGCGCAGATTGGGATGGAAAATCTCGGCAGGCATCCTCTCTAGGAAGTAGCAGGAGCTGGAGGTCACTTGCCCGGCCGATGGTGACGGCGTTGTAGCTTCCTGTGAAATTGTCGGCATTGTGTCGCGCTTGAGTTCTTGCAATAGTTCATTGCAATGCTGCGGGCGATACCAGTGAAGTCAAGGTTGGGGCATAAGAGAACATGCGGGAACGTAGTGCCCCACCAGGCACTAAGCCACGCACAAACAAACGACAGAACGGCAGGTGAAAGAATGTGATCGCAAAGCCGGCTCGTGATTGAGCGACGTTGAGCTATTAGATCATGCTACCTGACTGCAGAAATCCAGTTCGGTTGGCTACAATCTCATAACCAGACAATATCGATGCTGTCACCCTTGACTTTGGAATTGAACCACTCGTAGATCTCAACATCACCTTCCTTTGCTGCCTGTGCACCATCAAGAACTTTGCTGCTTGCCAAACGCTCCGTAGCCAGATGCAGCTCCAGAGTCGCCAAGTTGCGCGCTATGCAGGCTCGGCTCCCTGCACCGAACGCGAACCAGTACTTCGTCATTTCGTCCGTCGCCTTCAGCCATCGTTCTGGATGGAACTCGTGCGGCTCCGAGAACACGCTTGAGTCGAAGTGGAGCTCATAAGCAGAGCATCCTACTGTCGACCCTGCTGGGAAGAATGTACCCTTGAACATCCATCCTCCAAACGGTACGACGTGCGGTAAGCGTGTGGGGTTCGCCATGCTCAAGCGTAACGCTTCTTTCACGACGGCAGTCAGGTAAGGCAGAGCTTGCACATCCTCAGCCTCTGCTCCGAGTGCAGTATTCTTCTCCACCTCTTGCTTCAACTTCTCGTACATCTCTGGGTGCATCACCAGACCTCTGATGATCGTTGCAAGGTTCATCCCCGTCGAGTCTGTGCCAGCGAACAACAAGTCCTTGCACTGTGCCGCTACCTCCTCGTTACTGATGCCGGCTGCCATCAATCGACCAGGATACGTTTGCGACTTTGCCGTCGTGTTTGAGACTAGGTTACCAACAAACTTGTCAACCAGCGTCATGCTTTCCCCGGTTTCGTGGTCGGCCATCCACTTTCCAATCGCCCACTCTAGCCACACAAAAGCTGTCGTTGGCAGGTAGAAGAAACGACCGACAGCCACAAACGCGTCCACGAAAGCGCTGACGCTCAAGGTGGGTCCTCGTTCACTCACACCGTTGTAGTTCTCTTGGAAGAGGTGCGTTGATACAGCGTCGACAGCCAAGGCTCTTGTCAAATTCAACACATTGACTGGCTTCTTCGTGCGCGCCTCTTCACCCAATCTCGCCACCATATGATCTACACATGCGGCGATTGCATCTCGGTTTTCTCTTAAGCTCTTCGTTGAGAACATCGGCACCACCGCTTTGGCTCTAGGCGCTCTGTACTCCGGGTTCGTGGTCGAGAAGATTGATTTGTGACCATCAATGTCAAAGTTGGCATAGCATGGCGCCTTCATAAAGCCGCCTTTTGCAACATAGATCGGCTGTACAGCGTCCGCGTCGGCGATATCAACCTCGTTGGGCGCCACACGAACGTATGGGCCATACTGCGCGTGAAGTTTGTGGATAGTGCTGGCCTCATCACCAACATAGGCATGGTAGTGGAGCCATAGGGAAGTAATCTTGGGAAGGATAGGCCCCGCAATGTGCGACAATGGATGGAGGTAGATGCGGTAGACTGTGCGAGCCAAGAACAGCAGGACGATGGAGGCCACGGTAAATGTCAGCGGCCGCTCATCGAAGAAGTCTAGCGCAACGTCCAGAATCGCCATTTCGTCCATGTATGAAGATGTCGTTGTGGTCGTTTGGATGTCATCTTTATAGCCGGCATGTGGTTGGTTGTTGAGTCACTCGTAAGTGGGGCTGGCATGCAGATAAGAGCATTGCCTTCAACAGCACCACCGTCCGGCATCGCGCTCTGCTTGACTTCCTCTACAAACCCTCCTCATCCACAGTAGGCGCGCGCATTCGCGGGGCGCTCGCAACACGTTGCGCTGCTCAACTGCCCTTGATATTGAGATGTATGACGTCAGCATGTGTCAGCTTCGCGTCACAACGGGACTTCAACGCCTTAAGAAGCCGGCATACAGCTTTTCGTTGGTGTTATTCAGTCGTTCTGAGATGCGTTCATATCGCTCAAGTGTCTTGATGGTTCCAGCAGTGGCAGCAGGACGCGACGTGTCTCATTGCTGAAGCTTCCTTCAACCACATCGACTTCGCCAGCTGAGTGCTTCACCATGACGCCCACTCTGAGGCGACTCGCTGCAATTCTGTAATGGCGGAGATCTCGGAATCGGCCTCAGGCATACAGCGTCGATATGTGCAAGAGGGAGAGGCGCGCAGGACTGGTCGCTGAAGGTTGCAGGCAATCGATCAGTTGATGCTTCTAGAAGCAAGTCTGCAGAAGATTGCGAAGCATGAATCGTGGTCAAGACAAAGGGGTATCCTATGGACGGCGTAAGATCCGAAGCTCCTATTTTGGTGGCGAGCACGGTGTGGGCAAGTCATGGCTCCGCAGACATCGGCCAGCTTACCGCACTTCGTTGCGCAAGTTCGCATGCCCTGTACAGTCGCTCGAGCTCGGCCTGCGCGCACCAGCATCACTTACTCCGGGGTCGGTGCCTTTGCGCGACGAAAGCCACAATCCTGCGGCCTCTTGGCGACTTCGTCGTGGACCGAGCTATACCCAGGGGTCCCAATACGACAGGAATCGTGGCCCAAGGATGCAAGCCTCTAACTATATTGGACCCCGGAGGACGTCAAGGCGTGCATCCAAGGTGGACTTATGTGTCTTAGCCAGCAAACCTCATTTCTGGTGTAATGCGAAACGACCAGGTGAGTACCCCTAGCAGGCGAAACTCGATCTGATGTTCTTGCCCAGGCCGCAACGAGCAGGAGATGTACGCCAACGGCTCCAATTTACAATGTCTCAATTGCATCGAAGAGGATACCAGAAACAGCCTGGCGTGTAGGGATCCACACACGCACGCTCTGCGACTACGGCCGCTCCTTCGCACTCTGGTTCGAATCTTGACGTGCTGCGAACAAATTTACCCCGACGTCCGCAGACATGACTCTAGATCACCAGATTCAACGTCCGATCAAGCGCGTGCTCTAGCTTTTGGCGTCTGGGCGTTATGGCCTTCTGCTCTGGATCATGTGGGGATCCGGCAGTTGGCTGTGGCAGTGTTTCATGTTTACAGAACCACAAAGCTTAGCCACATCCGGCCGGCTTTGGTTTCACATTGAAGCCACACACCCATGCGCTTCCGCCATTACCGACCTCGACGCCCGCGATGCCCTCGCAACGGGTCGCAAATTGCCCGTCAGGAGGTCGATTGCTACCACTCGAAACCTTGCACAATCAGATGCGACTCCAGTCTACACTCTAATAGATTAGCTTACTCTTGACCAAGAATTCTCCGGCATGGCATTTCTAGCGCGTACCTTGAACTAGCTGTTTCCACCACTCACCGTTGTGAGCAGTGGCCGGGTTACCATTCCTCTTTGCTCGGAGCACCGAGATTTAGGAGCTCGTTCAATCATGCGAGGCTGTTATATACATTCAATGACTCTCGTTGTTTGTTTCTACTTCATCCTTTTTACCCGGTGATCTTCCTACCCATTCGTCATTCGTTTCTAGATTGCCAGGATGCGTTCTTCTCTTGTTGCTTCGCTGCTCTCGGCAGTCAGTGTTGTGTATGGCTACGCCAACCCCTTGGCCTGCAGCGGTGTCTGCAACAATGCCCACGACCCTGCCCTGATCCGCCACTCTGATGGCACCTACTACCGTTTCTCAACTGGTGGAAAGATCGCAATCCACTCAGCCCCTGCCGTCACTGGTCCCTGGACTTACAAGGGTGCCGTTGTTCCTGCTGGCTCCAAGATCAACTTGAAGGGCAAGGATGATCTTTGGGTAAGAGTAACATGAGTGTACTGTCTGCATATCTAACGCGCAGCAGGCGCCTGATGTCACCCTTGTCGGCGACACATACTATCTCTACTACACCGTGTCATCCTTCGGTGTCCAGGACTCTGCGATCGGTGTTGCGACTTCCAAGACCCTCGCTGCAGGGTCATGGACTGACCACGGCGCCACCGGTATCGCCTCAAAGGCTGGCAAGAACTACAATGCCATCGACAGCGCCCTCTACTGGGATGGATCTAAGTTCGTCATGTCTTTTGGATCCTTCTGGAACGACTTGTTCTCCGTGAACATGAACAATCCTCCTCTCAAGTCTACTGGTGGAGCTACTACCAACATTGCTTTCAAGCCTGATGGCGAGCACGCGGTATATACTACGAAATTACTACCTCAACATTGACTAACACTCGCATAGCAAGAGGCTCCGTTCATCGCTAAGAACGGCAACTACCACTACCTCTTCTTCTCGGTTGGCAAGTGCTGCGGGTTCGATACCAACCGTCCTGCCGCAGGTCAGGAGTACAAGATCCAGGTCTGCAGATCCACTAGCGCCACCGGTGGCTTCGTCGACAAGAGCGGCAAGAAGTGCACTGAGGGTGGCGGTACCACCGTCCTTGAGTCCCACGGCTGGGTCTACGGGTATGAAAACCTTCTGACTCCTTCACGTTTCAGGTCACTAACAGAAAAATCAGTCCTGGAGGTCAGGGCGTTTACTGGGACCCTAAGGAGGGCCCTCTCCTCTACTACCACTACGTCGACACTCGCATTGGCTACGGTGATGGCCAGAAGAAATTCGGTGTCAACAAGATCAACTGGTCCAGTGGATGGCCTGTCGTCTAAGCGGCTACGCTTCCCACTCGCGAAGCAGTCTCTGCAGCAGATTGCGAGCACACACATACATTCTACCCTGTACATACTTAGCATACTCACTGTATATATCATCAAAGGCAATCGGCGACCATAGCGTCATTTCTGTCCCATGCACTTGCCACTTGGCTTTGACACACGAACACTATAGAATATGCCGCCGAAAATTTAAGGGACCGCAGTTGGTTGCTTGCCCGATCAACAGAAGGTTTTCTCGATAACGAAAGTCCTTTCGAACTGAGCGCCTGTTGTTTGCACAGAAGGGCTGAAGAAGCTCCTCCTGATAGAGGCGAGAGTGGCGCGGAAGGGTTGAATAGCGGGTACACGTAGTTCGAGTCAGAACAAAGCTGGAATTCAGCAACTCGCAGGATACCATAACGGCTACGCAGACTCAAAATCAGGGCGATACTTCGTTGTGTATGACAAGAAGAAGTCCTAGAGGGCAGCGAGTGCTTCGATGGAGGTTATCGCCGGTCTAGTGATGTTCCCGCGCGACTTCCGTCGCGCGGGCGGCGTCCTTCTTTGAACATCATCACAAGACGTACCACAAACCCGTTCGATCAAGCCTAACTTATCACTTGGACAGCATCTACGAGTACACAATGACTAACAATGCACAATCTTGCACTCACTAATCATGGCGACCTCCGCACCGTGGTACCGTTGGTTATTCACAGTACAACCCACTCCTCGAAGGATGACAATGCATCACTTGTAAGGCTGCGGCGCAACACAGGCCAATGTTGAGGAACTGCAGGACTTGCGCTAAGGCTTTAGCATGGGCTTGTAGTCATCGCGTTGGTCTTTGCTCCTCGTTGCGAACATTTCTCTCAGCCCGTCTTTCGCGGCAAAGATCGTGGATGTGAGATCACACACAGAGGCTTGGATCCAAGCTGCGCCCGTTAACAACTGGATCTTTTGCCACTAACAAAGCAGAAGCCCTGACAGGCCTCTCAGCATCGATAACCTGGTGCGGTTACTTATCCTGCACACCATGATCAGTCAACATTAACTGCAGAGCTCGCTTGGAGTAGTGGTTGGCGCTCTTGCAGCTCGTCTCTGCAGCTATCCTCATGAGGGCAAAGATACGGCTGACTTTACAGGTTCACGGCTCGGCTAATCCCAACCGAGACTCTATGGCGATCTGTCATGCCATCCGATTGCGCAAGTCGACATACATTGCATGCAGAAGTGGCCAGCCGACCACAGAGTGCATGAGGTCTCCTCGACTCGAGCAGATGGATTACAGGGTGCATAAGATGCTTGCTCGAGCATGTGAATCCGCGTTCATCGTGGACGTACCTACCCTGCGGGCCGCCATGGACTCGCGGCGACGGCACGGTCATACGAGCGAGGTGATGCATGGTGCTACAGAGCCGACTTCCACCTTGAACATAATCGAGATCTGCTGACGCACCCAGGCTGCAGGAACGCGGCGCAGTCTTGTCGTAGACCATACGCCTCTCGAGATGTATATAAGAATGGCAGCGGTCCGGTAGATTTCGAAGTATCTTCTGTCTCCGCGATTCTGTTCACTTATACCACCGCCAACAGATACCTTTCACAGTGACAGCAGACCTGGTCCAGGAGCGCGTCGGTGGCCTAGGCCCCTTGATGACTATTGCAGCGATCTTCGGCATACTGATGTGCTTTGGACTCCTTACCTTTACGTCTGCAGCATTCGGCAGCGTACTTCCAGGTGTTCCAAAGCTCAAGGGCTACCCCATACTTGGTGCCATCCCTATCTACTTCAGAGATGGCATGGCTCTGATGTTGGAGACCTTGACCACCTTGGGTGACGAAGGCATCGCATATGCCCAGGTTGGCAATAAGACCTTAGTGTCCGTCCATGATCCTGTCATGGCCAAGGAGGTACTGGCTTTCACAGATAAGATCGCATAGAGGTAAGGAGCATGGCATCTCAATGCAGACACAGCTGACTCTTGATAGACTTGGAGACCCTCGTGTCTTCAGTTGGTCCCCGTTCTGGACACTCATCCGGCTGCTCGATCACAACCTCTTCGACGACGTCGGTCACGAAGCTATGCGTCAACGTGGGGTCTTCATCAAAGAGTTCAACAATCCATTGTCGAACGTCGGCAAGCTCGACGGTGTCATGAGGGTTGCCGCCGAACACGTTCGAGCTCTTGCTGAAAATTCGAATTCGACTGAAATCTCCGACATCAGGCATGCTGCAGACAACTTCGCCGCAACGCTATGGGGTGACACACTCTACGGCAGATCAGATGCCCTTACAGATGGCCGCGTCATGAAAGTAGCAGACGAGATCCTAAGAAGGGCTGGTAGCCCGTGGCCATCTGCTTTGTACTCTTTCATGTTGACCCTTGGGCTTGTTGAGCCTGGCAAGCCCACACCTTCTGAAAGCAAGGTACGCACGGAGATTGAGAATTTGTACGAGAAGAACGTACAGCACCTCGAGGACTATGAACGTAATAACCCTGACTCGCCCATGAAGACCATTCGTAGGCTCTCGGTCGCTGACGGCGGGAAGCGGACCGGTCCTCTGACAAGGTTTGCGACGCAGTTTGCCAGACTGAATGTCTTCGGTAAGCACCGCCGTAACCTACAGATTTCTGTACTGACAGGTAACAGGCGGCCATCAAAGTATCGACTCTAACATCACATGGACCTTGATTGAGCTGCAAAAGCGTCCCGATGTCCTCACTAGGTCTCTTGCTGAGATCGAGGCTGTCGCTGAAGTGAGCTTCACCTCCGTCACTACCAAGATGCCGTACCTCGACGCCATCATCATGGAGACCAACCGTCTCTACCCAAGTGTGCCTGCCACTCTGCGGGTTATTGAACGAGAGACTCGACTTGTAACTGCCAAGAAGCCTGTCATCCTGAAGCCTGGCATGTTGATCTACCTCTCGTACCTCCATATGCATATTTCACCTAAGTACTGGGGACCCACTGCGGGCGTCTTTGATCCAGATCGCTTCCTTGGCGGAATCGACAAGAGTAAGCCTTTCATGGCTTTTGGATCAGGGACTCGAGACTGTGTAAGTGATAACGTAAGGTCATCCGAGCTATGCTGATCGTCGCAGGTTGGGTACAAATTCGCACTGCTAGCGGTCAAGGTGTACCTCATTACATCAAGCAGCTCAGGAAATGCCGGATCAGCCACAACATCCAATACAACCTCGACGGCCATTTTGCCCAACTTTTTCACGATGCTCTCGCCTCTAGGAATTATTTCATCGGCACCAAGGCCCAAAGGTATCCCTTCTTTTCTCGACTGGCAACAGCGATGGCTCTGGCGCCCCTCCTCTTACACAACTGCATAGCAGCGGCGCCCACGCCACTGCCCGCCCCAGTGATGATTACAGCCTCTCCTGCCCTCACACCAGCCCAATGGCACATGTTCTCCAAGGTGGAGAACGCGCACGGCATACTGCCCAGCTCTACATCGCTCCAACGCGGCGCATTCACAGCATACACCTCGGTGCTGGGCGCTTTGGTGTACTGCGCAAATGCGCCATCGCACTCAGAGCCAAAGGTCCAGCACTCAAACGTGCCCGAGGTGTACGCCGTCAGCAATGTGCGGACTATCACTCGTTCTCCGATTCGAGATGGCGAGATAGAAGCACTTACAGCGACGATGCGGCCGCAGCAGTCTCCGCCTTGGATGCGCGGGAAGGACAGGGGGACACCTGACCAGGACGCGTCGTTGTCTGTTCTGGCATCAGAGGCGTTGGTGGATTCGGAAGAAGTTCCTGTTTTGACACCTTTGCTGTACCAGCCGATGCGGGTGTTGATGGAGGTGTTGTTGATGGAGGTGATGTGATCAATAAGAGCGAAGCCGCTCGACGATGACTGGTCGCAACCAGGGCAAACTTACAAAAGCCTTGATGGTGTAAGGTGACGTCTTGATCCGCCCTACTGTCTACACGTCGTGACTGTCTTACAAATCCTTCGTCCATAACATTTTCACCTGTGACATGAATCGTCTGCAGCAACCTCACGTTTCTCATCTAAGCTCACAGCAGCACATCAGACAATGCCAATGCGGGTAAACGATGGATAGAAAATGAGTGGAAACGTAAATTCTAAGATATCTGCAAGAATCGAAAACATGTATACTACTCGAGCCTAACCAGTCTTTCATGGCGATTCTCGTTCGTTCAACCCTTCCCCCGTCCTTTAGTTGCCGATCTTGCTCTGCAAGAACTGTGGCGCTGGGCCCGCAGCCTCATCCGCGTATGAGAAGTGCGCCGCAGTGATCGTCAGCGTACCAGTGCAGACCAGATCGCCAGTTGCACAGTACACCTTCAAGTTGCTCGCCGGGTAGCTGTCAATGCCTCCTCGATTCTGCAGATTCTTCGTGTACCCGAAGAGCACGGTGCCAACGACCCTTTCCCTCAGTGACGCGTCAAGCTTCGGGATTGCTCCAGCGATGACCGCAGTGCCCTGGCTGTATCCACCAGACACGATAGGGGTGTCAGGGCATTTTGTGTTTGCCATGTTGAAGAGGCGGACTGCCTCGTTGATGGCAGCTGACGAGGTGCCAGCTGGAAGCGCGTTGGAACCCAGGTCTGCAAGGTATGGTCCTCCAACACCTTGTACCCAGACACCATCGGCGCCATAAGTACGCTCCAGTGCTCTTGCTACTGCGGGGCCGGTAGATGAACCCTAGCAGAAAGTCAGTAAGAGCCATGTTCCAAGAAAGGGTCAGACGTACCATGTTGCCGGTCTCAGTACTCGCACGGGCGAAGATGAAGATTGCCTTAGGGCAGCTGCCGGCGCGGCCTTGCTCGAGCTCATTCCTAGTGCTGGTACCGAACTGACGCACTTCGAGAGTGTCGGCCGTTGGGGCAGCAAGAGTAATAGGCGAGGCTGCTGCCAGGCCGGCAAGCAAAAAGAACTTCATGTTGATGATGTTAACAGTAAGGCTACTGATTGCGGCAGATTTTTCGGAACTGAAGTACTTGCTGATGATGGAATGAGAGTAGGTAAGACGACTCAGGTGTACTTATACTCATCGCTACTCTCCGTAGTCAGTGAGCTCTCCGTCATTGTTTCACTTCTTCCTACGCCTGCCTCGGTAGCCATGCATCGGCAGTGGAAAACAAAGTTTCAACGGTTGGGCGCCAGACGAAGGTAGACTAGACAGGTCGAATCTATGCGGGACTGTTTATGGGGCTGTCACTTTGCATGCCTCTTTCATCGAGCCAAGAATGACGGCGGAGGGCTGTGCGCATTGTTTCAGTGTTTGAGAAGTCGTCCCCGTGCAGGGTTCTGCTCGCGGGAGCGTCCGTTGCATGATCGCTCGGTACTGGATGTGAGTCGTGGTTGATGGAAGTTGCGATCGTCGTTAGAGACAGAACCTTATTCTCGCAGCATGACTTGCATCGATTCCCCGATACAGTACTGCGCTCAACTCTTCTCATGCGTCATCGCCGTCTGTCGGCACTACGTCCGGACTTGCTTTTTGAACCAGCGAGAATTCGACGATAACTCGAACGAAAACTTGTAGTGTCCAAGTATCGGTCGCGGTGTGGAATCGTACGACAGGTGTCATGGGTGCCACGCTGCGGCGCTAGTGTTTCGGCTAATCGTTACATTCCACCGGAGCGCAAGGCGATCAATGACCATCCCTTCATCTCTATCCTCGGTCGACGGCATTCTCAAACATTTGGCAGTCTACAATGACGTCGAAACAGCATTGGCGGAGCCGTTGTTGTAAGACGCAGCCGAGGGACAAGAGAACGGTGTTTCGAAACATCGCCGGTAAGATGAAAGGTCAGATTGGTGTAAGATGTTGTAGGAAAAGCAATGTGCGCAACGGTCCACTTTACGCTCAGCCTCGGAACCACAGAAAAGACCAGACTATTGATTGGTCTCGAGGCGCCGCCAAGAGCACGTTTTCAAGCCGCACGATCCTGCTTTTGGCATCAGAGGGACGGCGACTAGACTGAGCATTGAAGTGAGTACTTCGCATGCGGCCGCCAAAACATAGGACAGTGATGTTTACATTTTAGACAGAAGGAACAACCACCGTGGAGCAAGTACACATCAACTTCGAACTTTGACAGCAGACGAGTGTTGTGCAGAAGCAAAGACTGGCACGACTGTGAAATTTCACATACACGCCACTTCTGCGGTCGTGTGAAGCCATCCAAAGAAGTTGCGAAGCGGTCCGGAGGTCTATATTCTGCCTTAACTTCTTGTCTTAGACAGCCGTCGGCGGCGGACGCAACAGCACGCCACACAAGTAGGATTCATTTGACGGAAAAGCCCCCGACCGCGGAAGAAGACAGCATATGATGTGTATCTCCGGCCTTTGGATCAGGCAGAAGCAAACCAACATCGACGTTCTCGACTGACTTTTCGATACGAATACTACTGAGAGGAGATTGTGAAGAAGTCGAGTTTGATGCGGCGGCGCTTGTTATAAAAGTCTTTTGCCACGTTCGCAAGGCTATAAGATCTCGCACGGTGATAGTTTGATTCGAAAAAGCGGCAGACGGACATCACAGACGGATCAGACATGCGGCGAGGTCGTGTTGCTTTTGAAATGGTGCATGACTAGAAAGTGATTCTGAAACAGCCTTTTACGCAAGAGGTAGGTTTCATACATCTCAGGGCTGGAGCATTACCACTGCTCCAAGGAGAAGATAAAGTACAAATGACGGTATCACTCGTGACTATTGAAGCTGACGAAGAAACAGAAAGATGTATGTAGCAATGGTGGCTCGTGAAGCCTAGCAGACGTTGAGCATTTGGTGGTGCGACACCCATGCGACTTCGGGTGAAATTTTTCGAAAAGAGCAGAGCAGATATTAGTGGCTGAAATCTGGTTTTGGATTCAGATTTCGGCAATCTTGAGGGCATTGCAGGGGAAATTCCGCAAGCAAGACGACATTCTTAGGACATTTGCGGATTTTTGAACAAGTCTCATGCTAAGGGGATCCATCCTTTTTGGACTCCAGAACAGAGCAGAGTAAAATAGCACGGAGGGGGACTAGTTGGGTGGTGTGCGCGCTATACGCACTGCCAGACATCGCGGAGCCTCTATACAGTATCCATGAAGCCGTTTTGATGTATTATCGAGTTCCTCAAAGAGAGACATTCTAATTATTTCGGTATTTCTTTGGCCATATCGACAAGCAGAGGCATGATAAGTTGCCAAGTTTAGTTGCTGAAGCGATCCAGGGTTATAAGAAGAAGCGAGGGAAGCAGACAGCCATATGATGATTGGAGGCGGCTTTCAAGTCAGAGACGGACAGAAAGGGGTCCATGTGGCAGTTCCCGTCGACGTTTCAGTGCCGCAGCGAGGAAGAACAAGACGCAAAGGAGCCACCGTGGTGGCTTTGAGCTTTGGGAAGGCGCAAGTCGACAGCATCGAGTCCCTGGATATACACATTGGGAAAAAAAATGAAAAAAAGGGGGTGAGAGCAGACATGAAGTTATGCTGCTTGAGTTTTGGTTCAGTGCAGAGCGGTATTGAGATGTCGGAAGCAGATGGAATGCAACAAGTGAATTCATTTACCTGTTCGAAGCAGCGTGGACTGTCACTAGGCCATTGCAACCCTGCTTCGTCCTTGGCGGTGTAATCTACTGCCTGACGCGGTTCTGACATTGGCTGGAGTATCCTGTCCTTTGATATCTGCCGACCTACAGTCTGCTACGGAACATTTACAGGGGACTTTAATCTTCGACGACTTGGTCAGACATACACAAGGGTAGTAAGTGCTTATTCAACGACGAGGCAGCGAGCAAACCATACTCACGGCGGTACTTATTTTCTTTTACCTAGTGAAACAGACTTCGGCCATGAAGAGAGAACAGAACAAAGAAGTCATGAGTAGAAGCTCCACCTGATGTAGAGCGGAAAAAGATCATCAGACATGCCATGTGGCCAATTCGGATTTTGGTGAGATTGAAGAGTGTGTGACGATCGATAGGGCCGCAACTGTGACGAATTTTTTATGCATGTCGTCAACCGATAAGTCAACTGGTCCCAAAGCAGTCCAACATAAGCGAGGAGATCTTCGCTCCGAGCTTCGGAGGCCTTCGTTTGTATCTTGACGAATCTTGCATAGCTGAAGGCTCGCAAAAGATTTACAGCCACATCGTGAGGATGTCTTGTGTTTTTCATACTAGGACAGGTGGCAGACGACATAGATCACCAGAGTCTCTCTTTTTCGAGGTCTCTATGTCAAGCAGAAGTGGAAAGGTACAGCAAGCCCGTGCCTAAGAAGCGGTGGCCTTTGGAAGGAAACAAACAGAGACATGCGCCTTGCGCTGAGCGAGTTTGGACCTCCCAGCGAGGACCCAGGAGCAACTTACTCCACGTTGTCGAAGTTATTCTGGTGGCAGAGAACCAAGGCAAGAGCAGACATAGAGTATGCTTTCTCTCATTTCGGGAAGATGATAAGAGAAGAAGAGTCCAGACAGAGGCCCATATCTCTTTTCTGTGTACTTTTACGCATCGAAGTCAGGCCGTGACATAAAAAGAGTTGCTCACGTCCGTAGTACACGAGTATTTTGATGGTCCGAGCAGGGCTGGGTAGGCAAAGATATGTGTACGTTGGCCAAGATTCTTGGGTACATCTTGTGCAGATCAAGGCCGCTCATTGGCAGGTTCTGCGGTATATTTGGAGGGCGGAGAGTCGCAGACATGAAGCATGCCCTCAGGTCATTTTGATAGGAGGTAAAGGCGCTTGTGGATGAGTGTCGAAGTTGTGGCAGCTTGAGGGCTTATATATGTACGAGAGCTAGGCGTGCAGACACGTGACGAACGCGTTTGCATGCTGCCGCTTTCCATCTGCCTTGTGAGACCAGCAGCATAGCGCCATGTGCGTCTTGCTTGATTCGAGTAAACCCACATACATCTGTGACCCTCATTCCTGCTCGATCTTTCTTCACCCCGACTTGGCCTTCCCATTCTTCCCAACATGTCCGTCACGACCATTGGCCTCAATCTCCCTCCTCGTCTCAAACGTAACCCCCCTAATACTCCACTCACTATAAATCTCCAACCCCGCAACAAACACCCCAAGCAAACTCGCAATAACAAAATGACTAATCGTCGTCCCAATATCCAACCAACTCCCCTCATCCTTAACCATAAAGAAGAAAGACAACGTCATAACATCGCTAACGGCCATAACAACCATAAACAGCGCGCTGGGCGCAACACCCAACCTTCTATTGAGAAGCCCAAAGTTGCTTGACAGCGCCGCAAACGGCACCATAAGTTTGAGCATGAGCAGAGCGCCCTGGCTGAAGGGGTCGAAAACGGGGATCAAGCGGTAGACAGCGTCAAGGGAGAATGAAGATACGGAGGCGATGTTTGAGGCGCTGAAGAATGCGGATTGGATGAAGAAGAAAAAGAATAGGGCGATACGGGTGTCGGCTAGTGTGAGGGAGCGGTACTCGGTTGTGCGGGCGGGGAGCGGCGGGTGGTCTTCTGCTGCTGCGACGGCGGGCTCGATGGACGAGCGCGGCTGTGGGACGGCGGCTGGGATGGATGTGGTGTGCAGGTAGACTTGGTGCTCGAGACGCATCCAGCTGAAGAGGCACATGCAGAAAGCGAAGTAGAAGAGGCCTTCGAAGGAGATGCTGAGGATAATGAAAGTCGGCGTAAACTGCAGGAACATCACGACCAGGCGGTGGATGTAGTGGCTGTTGGGATACAGGCCGTGAAGGGTTGGCAAGAACAGCGAGGTCACTGGAACATATCAGCAATCAATCGCCGCGATCTGTCTTTGGACAACTTACCAAGTGTCGCCCATCCCACTACCAGAACACCAAGGGGCAGACCCTGTTTGGCGTGAACGTAATGAATGCTGCTGTTTGTGACAATCATAGACAGAGCAACGAGGCCAAGTTGAACGCTCAGTATGAGCCGCGAGTTCAAGCTGTTCTTGGCATCAACTGCACTTGTGTGCGACTTCCCGGCCGCGAGAATCTTCTCCTCAAAAGCCAGGTAGAAAGCACCAACAGCGAACATCAGACCACCACCGATCATGATTAGAGGAACATTCTCAGCCTTGTTGGCGGGCAGGAGAGTGAAGGCGCTCATCATTATGCACGACATAATCCAGGTCGCAACTGTCCCAATGTTTGTCTTTGCGAAGTCCTGGCCATAGAAAATTGGCCACGTTGTAGCGAGTAGGTAGCAGATGGTATAGATCTCCCTGTGAAAGTAGCTCTGAACAAGAGCCTGCAGGAGGCCAAGAGATCCAAGAGTCGCCAGGACAAGCTTGAGCTTGTCGCCGAACGTGTTGACCTGGCTGAAGAGTACTCGGCCTCCCTTGAAGATTGATGCCCTTCGTGCATATACCTCTTCCCAGAAAATCACAGGGAAGATGGCGTAGGCATAGTACCACAGAGGCGATCTCTGCTTGAGGAGGGCTGAGTACAGCACGGCCAGAACAGACGAGAATGCAATAGTGCTCTGCATCGTCCTCTGCGCCTCAGAGTCCTCGTTCAACACATGAAGGTCTAAGACTGTTGTGATGGCGAAAGCGATCCAGCCCAGATAGCCGAGCGTGATCAGTGCGCGGAGGAAAAGCCAGTCGTAGGTCTGCAGGTAGCGCAAGCCGTCGAGGCCAAGATCGATAAGGTCGTAGGTCCGGTTGACAGCCTCCTCGTACTGGCCAGCATCGATGGCTTTTTGTATGCGGATCGTGCGATACTCTACTGAGTGCTGTTCGTCGCCGAGTCCAGGGAAAGGTTTGTAGTACAGCGCGTGTGCGCGCTTGATCTCCTCTTTGACGCGATACATCTCAAGTATCTCCCTTGCATTGACCAGCAGCGCTTCAGCCTTCTCCTTATCGTTTTTGTCCAAATATGTCAAAGGCAGTACCCCGACTGAGTTGGTAGGAAAGTCAGCGCCGACCAGGTAGGCCATAAGCGCCGCGACATCCGCTTGGTCAACATCGTTTCGCTGAATGTGATCGAGGTTCCAGTCGTGAGAAAAGCCGTCCTCGTGTCCGTCTGCCTTCGTGCCAACTGCCTTGACCGGCTTGGCGACACCAGCGCCCCACGCAATCAGCGGGGTACGTGTATTGTCTGGGTTTCCGTCTCCGTGACTGCCCCAATCGCTCATGCCATGGTCCGCTGTGAAGACGAAGGCCGTCTGGTCGTCGTCGTAGAACTCCTCGATCAGCTTAGTGATCTCTTGAACGCCACGATCCACGATCTGGATGTTATGGAGGTACTGCCACGAGAAAGGTCGGTTTCCGTGTCCAGCGGTGTCGAGACCCAGCAGGTGCAGGAAAAAGACATTCTTCTCTTTGCGCAGCTCGGCGTTCAGCGTCGCATTCGTCTTCGCGGCCTCGAACAGTCCCTTCACGCGCTCGAAGACCCACTCATCGAGAATCCAGGCGTCCTTCGAGAAGTCTTCAAAGTCGTGTCCGTAGCAGTAAGCGTCAACCCTGCCAGGTACTGCGCCCGTCTCAAACATGGGCAAGATATCTGGACTGCCCCAGCTCCATGTGTGTCTGCTGCGATTGAACACGCTGTCAAAGTTGACAGGGTTCAGCTTCCATCCTGTAGCCACCGCGGAGACATCTTCGTATAGGCCGGCGATGAGCGCAACGTGACCGGGGCGCGATTCGGTGGGTACGCGGGTGTGGGAGACACCGAAAGTGCCTTCCTCGAGGACCTTGGAGCGCAGGAACGGTGCGAGTGGGCGAGGGGTCTTTGCGTAGTCGGCGATGAGCTGCGGTGTGTCCGGCGTAGTCGCATTCGGGTCAGGGTTGGGAAAAGACTGGAATGTCTTGTCTGCGCGGAGACCGTCGCCTGCGATTGCATTAGAAGCTGCAATGCTCACTACTGCATGTACATACCAACGAAGAGCACCAAACGTTTCGCGGGAGCTTCTTGAGTTTCTACGCGGTGCTCGCGCATGCCATGGACAATGGGCGACACAAAATAGATCGAGAAGATCGAGTAGATGTAGACGAGGTGAAAAACCACCGCTACTATGAGCAGGCGGTATCGCCCAAGCTGCGCCATGGTAAGGACTGTGGAGTGGGAGCAGTGCTCTCCTGAGAAGGTCGGGATTGTTGACGCGACGTAGTACCCCAATGGCTAAACGCTTCCGTCGCAAGCCATAAAGGTGTCCCTGTTGTGCCAAGACTAGCGCCGATGACGACGCCTTGCGCTTAGGTCACTCCTGGTCACAAGTAGGGACTGTAGAGAGTTGCGATTTGTGACAGTCGTCTCGTAATGTCAAAGCATGAGGGTATATGTTTCAAGTCTTACAACTATCGAGTTGCTGTGATGCGTGGGGGTTGGTGTTCGAGGGTCCATCGCCCAAAACGGAAACCTCCTCTCCGCAACACGGCAAGGAGCAATCACACATCTTGCACTCAACGCCTGAATTGGAATCTTGTAATGATCTGGTACTTCAAAACGACCGCTTGCTATTCATTCAGTCTGCGAAAGTCCGCCTTCGTCTATGCCTCAACGTTGAACTGTCCGTCCCTCAGGCCCTCAACAACAAGCTCGTGGCCCTCTGCGCGTTGGTAAATGTCCTTGATGTCATCTACATTCCGTTAGCACAGTGCGCTACTTCACATAGCTTCACCGTCTTACCTGTTGTGGTCTCGAAGTGGCTTGTGGCGTCGTAGCTCTTTGAGAGGAAAATGTTGTCGTTTGTGCCGCTCTCCAATGGCTCGTACAGAGGAATGGGCTGGCCCATGAACTGCTCCTCGATCTTGCCGAGGCGGTCAAGACCGGGCTGGAGCTCGAGGTGGTGGTTGGCGTCCGTTTCAGCGATAGTCGAGACGATGGCGATGTAGTAGCCCTTGGGGCAGACATTGTGGGCAGACGAGACGACAGCAATGTAGATGTCTACAAATGTCAGTGCTTGATACCAGGATGATCATTTGTGATCTTACCGTTCTTGCGGCCAACCTGCGACTGGGGAATAATCAATTGCAGGGAGTCGGAGTTGTCTGTGTTGGGAACGGGGTGGTTAAGAATGCAGATAGCCTTGAGCAGGTGTCCAGTGACACGCGCCTTGTCAGGGAAGTATGAGGGGTCTGCGAGGATCTTCTTGGCCTTAGTCTCGAACTTCATGCCGGGACCGGCGTCGTCCTTCTCCTTCATGGTAGCCTTGATACCAACGACCTTGCTGCCGTCGTAGAGGAACTCGTCAACGTCGGTGTTGAGCATGTATGTTCCACCGTAGATGGCCGAGAGACGGGCAAAGCCCTGAGGAAGCTCACCCAAACCGTACAGAGGGTAGATGTATGGGGACTTTCCGTAACGCGCCATGGAATTGACGTATAGGCGGATGCGCTCGATCGCGTCGTTGGCGGCACCCTTCTGGTTGATGTAGTCGTCAGTCTGGTAGAGAGCCATGGAGTGACCGATGAAGTCACGGGTGGTAGCCTCCAGTCCAAACTTGTCGTAAACATCCTTCATGGTAACGTTCTTGACATCGAGACCTAGTCAAACGTCAGCTAGTTGACACCCATACTATGCCATATGCGCAACCTACCCTTGTGTGTAGCAGGGTCCTCTGCCTTGTATGCGCCAACCCACTCGAGGAAGTTGCGGGCTCTGCGCTTCTCGAAGAGACCCATAAGCGGCGATCGCAGCGCCTCACCAGCATCTGAGGGGACCTTGGCGACGGTAGCCTTGGTAGCAGCGCCCTGCTGGACGTAGCTGCCCGCGATCTGCTTGAACTCGAGGTACTTTGTGACGTCGGTGGAAACGAGGATGTTGGTGAGTTCACCGTTGGCCATCAGGAGCTTGGGAACGAGATCGATGTTCCAGTCGTTGACGCGGCCGTACTTCTTCCATGGCTCGCCAGTGGTCTGTCCGTACTTCTTGAAGAGGGCCTCGATGTTCAGGGAAGCGGCCTCGCTGAGACATGTTAGCTTTCACGGGCAGATGGAGAGCTGTCAATGATGCGTACCCTCCGTAGTGGTCATTGCGGTCAATGTGAAGGACCTTCTTGCCCTTGACACTGAGAACACTGCAAGCTTGTCAGCAGTTGCACCGCCCAGGCGTGCATATGTATTACCCTGAAAGAACGCATTCTGTGAGACCTGCGGAGTGTTAGCTCTATCCAGCGGGTCTGGCGGGGTAAGAGGATGCCCACCTGTTCCCAGGACCACGACGTCGTACTCGGGCGCGATCTCATCCATGTTTGCTGTGTGTAGTAAGGGCTGGTTTGTGTGTTTGTGTGTGTTGCATGCGCGAACGTGGGAAGCAGAGAGGTCGATGGCGGTGAGCGGGCAATTGGATGTGGGGTTGGAGCTGCCTTGACTCGCGTTATGCAAGTGGCGTTGAGGCTCGTTCATGCAGCATCTCCAAAACAGACCCGGCACAACAAAATTATCCACAGCTTGCTCTCTATTTATGCCAGAGCACAGACGTCCTCATCAAAACTATGTGCTCGCCCTGCCAGATATTTTACATATGCTTCGTGCTCATACAGAGGCAGCTCGAGTCCTCGCATAGACTCATTCCCCTGATCTAGTCCACGTATTGTACACTGTCTAATACATCGTTCAACAACATACCATGGCGTGTCCCCTTTGCCGTATGCAATCACACCTCAGACTGCGTGACATCGTGCGTTCAATGAAATGTCATCTCTGCCCCACGGCGCTGGGTCTGATCTTCGCTGATCGCCTGGTCCAGGCTCCTGTGTTCTGATCACGGTGTCCACATCTAAGTTGCCCTCAGGTTCAGTTTCTCGCTCGCAGTGTCCTTCGCAGCGTCTGCGGCGGGCGGCTCGTCCTCGTAGGCCTCGGGCTCTAATGGATCCTGTATGTCTGATCAGCAAAGGCTCCCTCTCAAATGACCAATCGTACATACATATGGCAACTGTGTATACTGCGGCCCGTCCGTCCTGCTGAGATCGATGGAAGGGTCCTGGCTGGCGAGCGCGAGCGCCTCTTGGTAGGCTTCCGTCCTCTCGGCCAGTGTGTCGATGATAGCCTTCATGGTCTTCTGCACAACCTCATCTCTCTCCTTGCTCTCGTGATCGCCGTACAGCGCCTTGAGACGCTTGCGCTCCAGCTTCTCGGTCGCCAGGCGGTTGCGCTCCTTCACGCAGATCCACCACAGTTGATGCAACGAGTCCCAGTCCTTGCTTCGCAGCTCGCCTATTGTCCATTCTCGGCCATGTTGTGTAAGCTCTGTGGGCGTAGAGAGCAGGTTCTGGTCCTTGAAGAAGTCCCAAAGCCCGTGGTCCTGCGTCCCTGTGGGCTTCTCCTCGATCTTCACGGGTGTCGGCAATTGCTGGTTTGCGAAGTCCTTCTGTCTGACGGAGAGCGTCTGTCTAGGGCGCAGGCCGGTTTGTCTCACGGCTGATACGCCGCGGTTGCTGTTGTTGTCTTTTTTCTGCAGTATTGGCGATGTCGAGAAACGCGCGCATCGCAGCGACGGGACCAGGAACAAATAGACAGCA
This sequence comes from Didymella keratinophila, assembly GCA_011058865.1. Lineage (NCBI taxonomy): Eukaryota > Fungi > Ascomycota > Dothideomycetes > Pleosporales > Didymellaceae > Didymella > Didymella keratinophila. The sequence continues at coordinate 48,949 of SWKW01000124.1, read as the reverse complement.
TCGGTATGCGACGATAACAGGCTTGGCCGCAGCAAGCGAGATGTGGATGTGGACGCCATTGTGAGGGTTGACGGCTGCGGACGCAAAAGGGCGGCTGTGCATCGAAAGTTGCGTCTCGCGCGCGGTAGCGCTTTCCGTGGTTGCATGGGCCGTGCGCCGGTCAGCCTACATCGCCCCTGCCCTGCCCTGCCCTGTAGGGTCCGCTAGCACAGCTCCGCCCTTCGTACTTAAAGCCTCAGGCGCCGCTCGTTCTTATACTCCTCATCCCAAAACCCGCCCTCTTTAGGTCGACACCGAGAGGGCTTTTCCTCTGCTTCAATTTCATTTGACGAGTTCCTAGATTTCACCAGCGGGTATCAGGACCCGCTCTTTGACATTTCGCAATGCAATATACCGCAGCAAACATGCAGTTCGTTCCCAGCCAACGAGCCACCTCTTGGTTCTGTAAGTGACTTGACTACCTCCACGACCATGTAAAGAGACTCATCCCCCGCAGCACCACGACAACTCGGAACAGCCCGCAAGCCACCATGGACAACCACCGCTTAGTTGGGATCACGACCTGAACTTCACCACTGCCGATTCTAGCAGTGCTCTTCTTGACACTTCGTTTCCCTCAGCTACCTCCTCGTTTCCCAATCTGATTAGCACTGGCAATGACTTCTACGACACTACGAACTGGAATATTCTTCCTCTTTCTACTGCTGGCGACCTCCTAGCTATGGCACCGACTACACATGCGTCCTTCGACATGAGCATGTCTACCCCAATGGAGCCCAGTATGTTGGACACATCTAATTTTATGAACGCTCACAAACTGATCATCGTAGTTCGTTCTCACTCCGGTTCCTCTGCGAACCCATACTCACCTGAAGAATCTCCACACACCAGAATGACAAGCTCTACCAAAAGCAGTCCACCCACTGAGCCCCCTTCCAAGGTCGAGAAGCGCAAAGCCAACACTCTTGCAGCTCGCCGCTATCGGCAGAAGCGCGTTGACCAGATGTCTGGTCTCGAAGCTGAGTTGAAGGAAGTCAAGGCTGATCGTGACGAGTGGAAGGTCCGCTGCGCTAAGCTCGAAGGTGAGGTCGAGGCACTTCGTGCGCTCCTTCGCGCACAGAAGCAGCTCAACTCCCTCTAAGCTGGGTACTTACTTCATCTTTACGGTCAGCGTTCTGTTTGTTCTCATTGTCCACTCGACAAAAGTGTCAATTTACCTCCTTTCAGACGATGTCGGAAGATTGTACGATCATTGCCCCTGTTCAGGGTGGCTCAAATCGGCAAATGTAGGCTTTTAATCTCTGAGGTTACTTTACAATGAAAAAATGGTACTCACTCTGTCACTGCTCACGCTCTTGCTGCATGCTTCCAGTGACGAGCTCGTGATGTACTTCTTTATTGACTGCTTCAGCCCACCATTCCGCCATCACAACTACTCACTCTGCCTCACTACTTCTCACAACGACAAACACCTACAAAACCGAGCGTTCCCTGATCTTGCTCGTCATGACTATCAGCAGAGACTCAAAATGAGTCGATCTGAGCATTCCTTTGCCAATGCTGACAGGGAGTACGATGAGATAGCACGCAATTTGAGCCTCCAGATGAAACAAGGGACATTTGGACTCATGTACAGTGCATTTGATGCGCAAGGAGTCGCAGTGAGCATCAATCTCCATCTTGCTCATCGCGCCCCAACACCGCCCTTCTCACAAAACGTTTGTTGACCGTCAAGCTGGCCGCTGGGTAGCGCTGACGTTGTTCAGGGTAGACCATTCCCATCTTAGACTAGTCAAAAGTGACTCATTTCGAGTCCATCTCTTAGCGTTGCACCGCCCAGCCTTAGCCTTCGAACAAGCACGATAGAGGTCGATCACGTAGCTCGTGGACACCGTACCACATGTGTTGCGCTCGCATGCTCCACAGCATGAGGATGAGTTGCGGCGTGGGTCGTATTTGAGTTGTTTGACCCCCTGATTGCTCTTGCCTTACCCAAGTGCCGATGCGGTTCACCATCAGTTCGCGCTTGTCTGCAAGCGGGGAGCCCTTTCTGTTGAAGCGAAGGATGGTCAGCTTCCCTCGAGCAACCTTCATTGCTTTTCCAGCTGTGACTTTACAACGCACGATACGAGAACCCGACCGAATCACTGACCATCAGTCGTACTTCGAACAGCACAACGCTGCTGCATGCATCCGATCACTTTGCCATTGCTTCTTCTCGGCCCGTATGAACACCCTTACGAAAACGCTCAGCAGTCCGGATGTTGAGCTCCCAAATCACTGTGGCTGAACGGCATCAAGAACAGGATTCACCCTCACGTATAATGTCACACCTTCCTCAACTATTCACTCCGCATCTCCGGCCTCTTCGGCCACATATCCTCGTTATGGACGTCGAACGTTCCGTTCCTCCGCAAGTTCTGCCTGTCACTTGAGCAAACGCCAACGCCTCGAGGCTGTCTTTCCGTACATTGTCGCTTGTACAACACCACAAACAGCTGTTTTTACGTTCCCATCTGGTGATCAGAGGCGGAGATGAGCGAACTTGATTGGTGATCGAAACGGCCAAGCGTACATATCAGCCGCGTTTCAGCCTAATTCCTCAGACACACACCTCACGGTTCCTACACCCTGGACAATACTGGAGAGCATTACGAAAGGTGCAATTGATCAGCTCACAAAACAGACGTGCAGCCGTAACACACGAAGCAGATCATTCGTGGAAAGATGTGCGATCATGGTATCGAGATACGAATTTGGCAGCGCACTGTCCGATCTGCCGGGGCCGTATCAATTATATTGCTCGGTGCTATAGGCTTCGAGAACCTGTACTTGAGTGCCTTTCAGCCTTCAGAGCGGCAGGTGCCTCGAGCCGTGAGCCTGGTCCCCGCTCCACGCACTTGATGCGGTTCGCCACCCGAGTGCACTTTCGCTTCCAGATTTCATCATCCGCACCGGCAACCACTCGCATGATGGTATTGTCCTGTTGAGTGATCGCGTGTCTGCACATGCAGGAGATTTGCGACAGATGGCGTGCAGGTGCAGAACCTGGGGAAACGCAACGGCCCGGTAGACACCCGTGAGCGGAAAGGAGGTAGAAGGTCGTTCTTACTTCTTGTCGTTATTGCCGCCTCGTGCATTCGTTTCTTTCTCGCTCCCTGGCTCATAGCAAACTGCCAAATGCGTTGTTGATGATCACGACACCTTTGACGTTCGAATTTACTTGCGACTGGCATCGGCCCGTTCGCTGCGCCAGAAGATTATTGCAACATGTACTTTCGCCCAGGCTTCATCGTGGTGGTCGTCGGGTGTGCGTTGACTGGACTTTCAACGGTACGTACGCAGGCGGCAAGCATGACCAGTCTCTCTGACATTCAGTGACAGCTCGTGGTAGCCTTACGGTATGTACACGGTCGTTCAGGCGTGACCACTCTGACTGACGTCAATTGACAGCTACTATTGTCGGTACTTCCTCGTCGGCACCGTGACGGCGACCGATCATCTTATGGTTACTGCCCTAGTATGCTCCCCACGACCTCCTCGAAATCTTCGCTGACTTTTCAGGTGCTTACCTGGGGTAATGTAGTCGTCAACTACTATCAGGATGCGACCAGCAGCCACACGCGACCGAGCTTCTACCGCATACCGGTACGACGACCTACGTACCTTCGTGTCTGTAACGACTAACCTGATGGCAGGCCAAACGACCGCTCATGCGAGGTTACGTTGAAGGTATGCTTGTAGCATGGTGGATGTACCGCATTGTCCACGTCGCCGCACTCTGCTTCGTCAAACTCAGCATTCTGTACTTTTTCAAAACCATTGCCTCACACCGTACGCTACGCCATATCGTCAACGGAACCATCGTCTTCGTCATTCTCTATACCCTCGGCTCTGTCATCGCTGGAATCTTCCAATGCAGAAACGTCGCCGATGCATGGAGCGCAGACGCCTACTTTGCGCAATTCAACTCGGTCCCGGATCCCAACCCGCCAGTAGTAATCTGCTATGATCCCACCTATCTGTACCTCGCGACCGCAGCACTCAATCTCTTCAGCGACGCCGTCATCCTGCTCATCCCGATCCCAACGCTGCTCGGTCTCAGCGTGCCACTCAAACAACGACTGGCATTGGTCGCCATCTTTAGCATCGGCATGCTCGCCACGGCTGCTTCTGCGGCGCGCATGCACGTCATGCGTATGTGGGCAGAGTCGCCGTACAACGCGGCCATCTATGGCTCTCCACTACTCCTGTGGGGTATGGTCGAGATTAACGCCGGCATCATATCAGCTTCGGTGCCATTCCTTCGGCTGCTGTTTAAGAAGAAAGAAAGACAAGAGCGCAGAGGGTATAGCAGGAAGGTGGTGGAGATCCAGAGTCCGAGGTCGCCCCGGGTGGGAAGGAAACCGGAGATCGGGCCGCTCGAGATGGACACTATCATGCTGTTCCCTAAAGAGGCGAACGAATACAAAGTTGATGAGGAGAAGGGGTGGAAGCCGTTCATCACGGTACCAGCGAGTCTGGGCGAGAGGAGCTGGGATAGTGTGGGCAAACCGCAGAGCCCCAGAACGATGTCATAATAGCCCGAAGCTATTGTGCTTCCTGTACTTCTAACGACGTAATGATACTGGTTCTGTTCAAGCATTATTATTGCTGACATGGAGTGAACTGATCTTCTCTCCAACCCCAACACGTCTTCAGCATAACAGAACAGTACATCTCATCACACAGCTTCAGCTCTTCAGCCTCGCCATAGACAAGAAGCAAGACTCCAACTTCACTTTCATCCATGCTGAGGTCAGACGCCAAGCTTTGCACGCAGCTCTGGACCCAGACAGTACGATCAATCGACACGTCAAGTGGTAAGTGTCGTACCCGCTTGCTCCTCAGCCAGCAACTTAGAAGCGCGCAGTCGAAGCCGCAATTAGTGACGCTTGGTCACTTTAGTGCACGAGATAGACGGACTTGCTGTCTGAGAGCTGCGGTCTGAGCTTTACACGGTCAAGTGTATTCGTCAAGACTCCACCACAGCGATCCTTTCGGTCCTCTAAACGCGTGAGACACAAGGACGCATCCTTCAGATCCTTTCGGGAGTGGGAACACGACAAGACGTGTGCGCATCCTTCGCGATGCGTTTGTGTCTTCGGGAATTGTTCGAACAAGCAGGGTCTTTCGTGAGGACCACCAGAGGGTCCTTTGAGGGTCCACAGGCTCACGAGCAACTGAGCCGAAGCTACCCTTCGTTTCAAGCTCGAGCTTCAGCTCCACCACGGGACCCCAGACTCCACACTGCTATGAACGCGTTGGCCGTGCAGCCGATACCGTGCCTCAAATCGCTCATCCGTAGCTACCCATCGTTGCAATGGCTGAGAAATGTGAATGGTTTCTGAAGGAGGGAGGGTCGGACAAGTAGGATCGAAAACAGTAATCCGAAGTCGGCTCGGAGTTATTGCGTTCAAAAGCCGATACACGGAAAGTTCAGCGCGTCAGCGACGAAGCTATCAGCAGGCTAGGTACAGCTTATCGTACGATTGTGTTGGGTCTATCTCCCTTTCTGATCCCTCTCTACATCCTGTGAGGTCTTACTGCATCTCTTCAGCTGCTCCATCGAGCTCCCAAGGCCTCTTTCGAAGTCGCAACTCTCAATTGCAACGATCTCGCGTCTCGCGCAAAAACACCCCGAGCCGTCAACAACCGAGCTCACCGTCCTATGCAGCGCAGAAGCAGCGCACTGATTGCAAGAGGAACCCGCGATGGGAGGACATCAGAACAAATGCAATGTCGCATTCGGCGATGAGCCCGTAGTGCTGAAGGAAGCGCTGCCAAAGCCCTCGATACCCACCATAACAACCTCAAAACCAATGTCCTCGACGCAATGGAACACCAACAAACTCGGCCTGCGCCTCGGCAGCGACGCAATTGCAGCATTCGCCGCGGGCGCACTTGTCGCGCCCGTGATCACGATGATTGATAAGGGCATCATGGAGAACGCGAGTGGGCGGAACACGCTGAGCGAGAGCTTAAAGAAGAGTGCGCGCGAGATGCTGGTCAAGCCGCATAGATTCGTGGGGAGCAAGCCGTTTGTGTTGGTCTTTGTGCGTCTCTTCTCACAAGAGCGATGCGCGCTTCCATCTGGTCCACGCTCGCCAGCAAAGGAAGTCCACCGGCTAACACGTGCACAGAGTCTGTACTTCGGCACCTACCTCACCGCGAACACCATCGACACCGTCTCCTCCGCACGGACAAACACCCCGTACAGTTCGACGACCGCCGGCACGCCAAAGTTCCTCGCAACCTCGACCTCGAACCTCGCGCTCTGCCTTTACAAAGACAACCAATTCACCCAGCTCTTCGGCTCGTCCGGGTCCAAACGTCCCGTTCCACTGCCCACATTCGCGCTCTTCACTGTGCGCGACTGCCTCACCATCTTCGCGAGCTTTAACCTGCCGCCCATCTTTGCGCCCAAGATCGAAGCGTACATGGGCGACGAGCTGAAAAAGTATGTTGGCGCCGCGAGTGTCGCGCAGTTTGTCACGCCCGCCGCGATTCAGTTTGTGAGCACCCCGCTGCATTTGCTGGGGCTGGACTTGTATAACAGGCCGGGTGCGGCGATGGGAGGCAAGGATGGGAGGGTGGGGCAGGTGGTGAAGAACTGGGCGAAGAGTGCGCTTGCGAGGATTGGGAGGATTATACCGGCGTTTGGTGTGGGAGGTGTGGTCAATACGAAGGTTAGGAGAGGACTGATGGAGAAGCTTGAGTAGGCCCTCGCGCCATCTCGAGAGCTCGATTTGGGCGAGCGGTGCACATACGGACAAAGGACACGCATAGACGTACGGATGGCGGAACTGCACTTTATGCGGGCATTATGACGGCGTTTGGGAAAAGTATTGCACTCCACACACGCTGCCGCTCGAGGCAGCTGCATCGTCGGTACACAGCATGGCGTTTCGGGATATTGGGCACATGCAGACTTCACGCGCGACACAATGAACGTACTTCCATCACCTACGCTGTTTGCTCATCCCATGACTATGACGCCGAGCGCGCTTCCTCGCACATATAACTTCGCGCGTGTAAGTGAGTGTACAAAGTACTCATCAGCTCTGCCTTTTTTCTTTGTTCCGACAGCTACCAGTCAAGACATCAAAAACAATCGGCCGGATGCTCATGTTGACTGGTCTGCCTTCTATAAAACTTGGTTGGATAGGGAACATGTTGTGTCTTCCACTACGTCTAAAGGTCCGACAAGCTTCCACCCCCAGACCAGATGCCTGCCTGGTTGGCTCAATTCTGCAGTTTTTCGATGCTTATTAGGTCCACAATCCCGGACTGATCTGATGCAACATAAAAGTCTTGTTGTCTGCCTGATCCCAGCTGCTCATCACCTTCGAAATTCTATTCACATTAAATCAATCGTGACCTTCTTCAATATGCGTCCACGCTCTAAGGTCAAAAGATTTAGAAGAGTGTTCGCATGTCTGCTTTGCCGGTCATCCTTCTGAAACAACAATGACTGACACTCATGCTGCTCGTCCCTCTTATTCTTTCTCAATAGAAAGCTCGAGTTAACTTCATGGACGTACAGACTTGTCTTAGAGACCTGTATGCAGTCGCTATACATCCAATAACTTCTTGCCCTTCTTTGGTCTTCGTTCCCGAAGAGGACATACTAAGTTCCCATGTCCGGCCTTGCTTGCTCGATTTGTGACATCCTCACTGCCGGATCCATGACACGTCAATCTCTGCTTCGTCAATACCGAAACAACATGCGTAAGCTCACATGTCTGTTCGGCCTGCTTCGGGCGTTTCGAATGATACAACGTGCACTTCTATGTTCGAACAGTCAATGAGCGTGCCATCGATGGGAAAGGTATTGCCACCAAATATATCGCCGGCATGTTATGTTTGATCCCAGCGTCTCTCAAGGCTATCCATGTGGATACACATCAACGGGGAAGTCCCGTCGACTGAGGCCCTGCTTTTGATCCTGGGCGAAACGCATATAAAACGCCAGTCCCAGCCTAAGGTTCCTCTTTATCTGTTCACAAATTCATTGTAATTTCCGAAGTCGAAAGTTTGGAGATTGATGTCCGCTCTGGCCTCTTGTTCGAAAGAATTCGGTGGATGAGATTACGAGGAAATAAGGTTCCTGGAGATGTCCACAACAAATCTCGTTTTCGGCTTGCCGAGTCCCTGCATATTACTTTTGCTGATACTAAGGATTTGATCGGAAATGAAAAGAGGCTCACCGTTCTGACATGCGTCCAAATTTCGGTGGACCTCTACTCTTCGTGCTGTTCGGCATGCTTCGGAGCGCCGTCGACCTGTTTGTGGCTCGACTAATGCTCTTCTTGTTATCCAGATATGAGGATTCTGACAGCAATATCAACATATAGATTGCAACGCATACTCGCGACTACAACAATACAGACACATATTCAACGTCAGAACCAATACCCAGCAGAGGTCATCTCAACACCCACGGGCACATCCCCAAACACACCTTTGACAAACTCTCAGTCTCTTCCTCCTTGGCCCATCTGAGTTTTCAACTCAATCCATCCATTCATTGATAATATCGCTCCGCTTCCGCCTTCCCTCCGCAACTAAGCCATCTGTCCCGAAATTCCTGACATCATATGAACTCCACCTTTCTCTTATCCTGTTGCTTTGTTGAGCGAGCCAGTATTCCTCTTCGGGTTCGACAAGCTGTCGGGATCTTGCGACAAGATCCTCGGTATTGTCTGAAACTCCATCGTGAAGATTGTCGGAGTACTCGTCTACTTCGTGTGTAGGCGCACGCTTGTTGATGGAGTTGTCGTCCACGTCATTCTCGGAGTTAGCCTCTGGGTCTTCTACAATCTCCGGATCAGCTTCAGGATATCTATCTGACTCCTGGTCTGAGCCGTCGACGACCTCTTCGGGTGCTGTTGCCCAGCCCCCTTCTGACTCTGACTCCGAGTTTGAGTTGTCGTCGGGGCTAGCTGGGAGATCTTCGTCTTCTGGTTTCTGTAAGTTGCCCAGGGAATACTCGACCCGCTAGAAGGATGCCTGGGCACGTTCTCTGCTGGCTCCTCCTCTGCATCCCCAGGAGATGATCCTGCGGGAGCGCTTCGAACGCCAGGCCTTTGAATGGAAGGGTCGGGAAACGGTGCGGGCTCGCGTTGGCTACGTCGGCCTCTTGATGGTTTATCATCATCGCTCGAGCTTGATCCGGATTCTGGGCCCTACTCGGAACCGCTGTCGCTTGACTCTTCCTCGTCGCCATCTTCTTCAGCTTCGTCTTCTTCGCTTCCATCTTCATTAACATCCTCGCCGCTGCCGTTCTCTTCTCCAGAGGCGTCTTTCTCCTCGGTACCATTCCCATCGTCTTCATCGTCTCCTTCATCGCCACCATGATCTAATGATTTTCTCCAAGTCTTAGCAGACTCTGTGTCTGAAGGGGGACCTCCTGCATTGAACTCGTCTTCATCATCGCTGTGTGAGGGTTCGTCACTGCCGCCATCCTCATCGGTATCCTCGGCGTCCAGCAACCCTTTGTTGTTGCCTTGCTTTAACCAGCTACTGTAAGCAACTCCAGCCTCGTCAGGTCTAGCGGTATTAAAAATATTGCGCAAGTCTAGGGTAAGCCACAGAGGTGAAAGTCCCCTAACGGACTCTTGATACTCTTCCTCAATGAGATCTGCAAGCGCTAGCCGGAAGCCACCTGAGTTGAATTGCAAAGCCTTAGCCCAGTGGGCCCCGTTGTCTGCGTCTAAGAACTCCGCGTGTAGCCCGTTTCGAAGCAAGTGATCGGTGGGGTCTTCCGAATCGTCAGACGCAAGGAGATACTCTAAAATCGAGCATATAAAGGGCCCACTTGCTGCATCAAAATCGTGAGGCGTGTCGAACTCGTTATCTATTTCGTTGTTGAACAAGTTGTCCTCGTTCTCGTTCGGAGCAAAGAGCGTCCTCTTCCTGCAGAGTGACACATCATTTCTGATGTGGGTTATTGCCTTGAAAAGCCAGTAAGCGGCTTCCCTGACACTCCGACTACTGATATGGGGTATCCATTTACCAGTGGGTAAATGGCGCGGGATGGTCTGGCCGTTGATGAGACTGGCCTGTTTTACCCCGATGTTAATGACAAGTAATGACCACTGACAAGGTAGCGTCTCTGTATGTTTTCTGGAGATACCATTCGCCAACATGGTTTCGGTGAACGGAATCATGATATATTCGACCGAAGCCCTGTGCAGCTCTTCAGACAAAATTCGGAAAAGCGGCTCATTTAAGTCGTCAAGAGTACCTGCTGCTGCCGCCCTGACAAGCATGGTTGCGGTCGGGGTTCCAATATGCATGATATCAGCTCTTCCATACCGGCGAAGATAGAGATCGAAAACGAGATCGACGGTGGAGTGACTGAAATGTGCTCTGTCAGCGTCCTCACCTGCTGTTACTCCAATATTGAGGAGGTCCTTGACCCTAAAGAGTGCAACTTTGCTTTCTGTATACAAATACGGTGTCTTGAGCCAATGGCGCACTATGCGCGCGTCTCTTTTGCTGCTCATGGTGTTGGTGTTGCGTGGAATCGCTATCCTTGATTGAGTACTTTCCAGTGGAGCATCATGCAGCTTTTCATTCCGACCTCTAGTCCTCGGACTTGGTGTTTGCAGATGAAAGGCTTCAAAGGCACAGCTGCCTCGTATGAAGCGCACTGTGCGGTCGACAAAGACGCCTTGCACTCGCCGTCCAATGTCCTCGCTGAACAAAGACTCGAGATGGGAACATCGAATTCGATCACCCGAACGCCGAAGGGGCACTAAGGTCACTTTTAGGGTGTGTTCGTCGGTGCGCATTTCCCTTGTGAGCAACCCAGCTAAATTCGTGTAGCGTTTCGATTCCTCGAGTAAATGTCGGGGTTTCCTACGAGCTGCCCAGGCACCAATATGGGTCCACATTGACCTTGCTCGGGCCCCTGGTCCAGCGCGCTTAAGATGCACCTGCACCGCAACCGCAGCGTTCCTTCCGCTTGACTCAGCTCAACCGCAGTGCAGTATTGGACTGCAATGTCACTTATCATGGACACCGACTATGGCTTGCCCATACCGATCCATCGACCATCCATCACAATGGACTCACGAAATGATGTCCCGTTACAATTCCGCCACGAACTTGAAGGAGTTGTCACGCTCAGCGCTGAAAACTCGACCCCGTACACTCCTACAAAACCACGCTCAAGGCTCGATACGCTGCCTCTTGATGTGCGCCTGATCATCTGGGGATATGCGGGCTTCAATTTCAAGCAAGAGCGTCTGCATCGTAGAGATGGTAGAGATTGGTATGGCGCGCCTTGCATCAACCTCACTTTCCATTCGCACGATGATCCATGGCGTCCGACCTTCAATACTGGAGAGTACCCCTGTAGCGACTATCTCCTCGTCGGCATCATGGCTGTCAATAGACACATTCGAACAGAGCTGCTGGACTTGCTACTCGGGAACGCCCGAGTGGGGATTCGATACCACCTCAGCAACCGCAGGATATCTTCGACGCGCGCAATGCCGGACCAAAGTGCACCGGGCAGCACCGATGGTGCTCCAAGTTGTGAGTAATCAAGAAAAACGTAGGCGTACTTGCAGCTGACCATAGGCAGTACACCTTACATGAAGCGCATGCTCCACGCGAGCTCGACCTTTGGGCTTCTTCGGCACATCTATTTGGGGCGAGACTACGCCAATTACGATGAGCCGCCGCACTGGATGAAAGTCTGCAACACCCAAATCAGCCGATTCGTTGGCAGGGAAGCTGAAGCTATCCGCTTCGTTGCTGGTCACTGCCCGTTGCTTGTCTCCTTGCAAGTTGTGGTCCGCCCGTGGCCGAGATGCTCGAGGCGCGGCTATCGTACAAAGTGTCCCATGCGCTTCTGCGAGCTCCTATTGCGGTTGCCCTCGAGTACACTGTCCAAAAGTGTTCTGACCTTCAGACATTGCACGCAGTGACTCCAGTTGAGCCTTGCCATGTCCGCGATGATGGCACTGTCCAGCGCTGTTCGCAGCAAAATGAGGAGATTAGAGACTTGCATTTCAGCAAGATACCAGTCTACCTGCGTCAAGAAGTGATCCGGGCATGGACAAATATATGTCTACGGAGGGTCATCGAGAGCGCAACCAGCGATCGCAGCTTGACAGGTCCTCAGTACGACTTGTTGCGTGCTTCTAACCAGTACGGACAAAACTGAGGCTGGCAGGTGTTCCGCACCGCGGTTCTCGGTCAGGAGGAGTTCGAAAATTTTGAGGTGGCATTGTGAAAGTTCGTTCTGTTGCTGGACGAACTAATGGTGATGGCGGGGAATGTGGGTGAAGGGCGGTATTCGACATGAGTCTAGGAGACTTTCGTAGGTGATCTCTTCAGCGGCGAAGAAGCCGGCGTGCTGATGCAATTGAAGTAGGTGTTGCACGATACAAACCGACTCTCTGTCGATGCGAGAGTGTCAAGTACCTTCTGAGTGTAACTAAGTTACAGGCTGAAGACACTAGGCCTCAAACTCGTTTAGTGTCCGGTACATCCTCCCGAACGCCCACACAGCACTTTCTGACCACGTTTCGTAGCGCATACGTCACCGTCTGACACTTCTCTGCGCCTTATCAATTCTCTAGTATTCGTAAGTAGTCTTGTGCAGAAGCGATGAGTGAGACGCCAAGGCCGTTGCGAACGAGTGCGAATACGGAAACTCGCATTCGGTGAAGGCTGGTCCGCATTGTCCTACTGACGTTAGCGTTGGTGTTCTCAAAGTCCTCCTCGATGGAAAGTGCGGAGTGTCAAACCCGGTGCTGCCGAACGAAAGGACGACTCGCTCGGAATCCTCGGAAGCTTGGCTGCAAAACAGACATGAGGGTTCACACGTCAACCAAAATACTGTCACATTAGCATTCCAAAAGTGTAATAAAGCATGTCTACCTTTAGAGCTCACGTGTGAATGTTTTCCGCGTCATCCGTAACCCTCCGTCAATCGCAAGATACTGAACTTAACAGGTCGCATCCGTCAACCACCACGATTCTAAGCTCTCTCTTGCCTTCAGCACCCATCTCTTAATAGCACTACGATGTTCGAGCTCGCCAACAATTACAGCTCCTACCATCTCATACCGCAATCCTCAGACCTTGCACTCTCACCTCCAGAATCCTACTTCTTCATCACCGACTTCCTGATCATATCCTGCGGCGTCCTCTACACACTATGCTACCTCTTCTACATGACACGCACCTACAGCGACCGCTTTCTGGCCGGCTCCGTACTCTTCCTCTCCCAGACCATGGCCTATGAGCTCTACTACGCATATGTCTGCACCACTACGACGTGGCAGCGCGTCTGCTTCTTTGTGTGGTTCATGTTCGACGTCAGCTTCGTTGCTGTGGCGCTGAAGACGGCGTATGAAGAGGAGGAGAGGCCAAAGACTGTCTGGAGACTGGTGTGGATGACTGCGCTCGGTATCGTCTTCTTGTGGGGTTGCGGACAAGTTTGGCCAGATGAGAGGGAGCAGTTGACTGCTTTCTGGACTGGTGTGTATCTGGAGTTGCCAATTGGGTGGGGTCAGGTGTACTATCTGCTGAAACGTGGAGATACGAAAGGACAGAGTTTGGAGATCTGGTGAGTAGCTCTGGTTCTAATGTGGTGCACTTGGCTGACGCGAGCAGGATAACCAGATATCTGGGGTGCATTTGCGCATTTCTGGTATTCATTTGGCGATACCTCAATGCGCCAGCGAATTGGTCCTACGTTGGCTCTTTCTGGAGCATTGCTGGCATGATCCTCACGCTGCTTCCAGAGACCGTCTACCCGTTTGTCTACGTATGGGCTCATAAGAAGGAGCGTGATGCGAAGACGAAGGTCGAGTGATGGTGAGCTTTTTGGCTATAACTCCGAACGAGGAGGGTCACCCTGCTTCCTGGATGTCTCCTCGAAGTGTCGCCCTAGAAAGGTTCGGCAAGTTGGCGAGGTGTTGTCTCGAAGGTGAAGTTATCAAATCGAAGTTGTGCAGTCGGCCCGTGCTGCGGATAGTCGGCCGTATTGCTCATTTCAAAAAACCTTCACGAGTCGACTCAGGGCGACAACTTGCGACTTCCAAGCCGGGAAGACGGTCAGATGTGTCGTGCTGGCGGGGTCTTCTCTGAAGGCAACGGAAACCGGCAACTCGCGACACAATTGCGAGACCTGCAAAACATCTGGCGACTCCGGCTATGCAAGGGGGCCGTTGGTGATTTGGAATGTGCCGTCAGATCAAGATCTTGTCACCTCGTTACGATGGTTTAGATGCCTGTCAAGCTGAGCAGATACCGATCGTCCCAAGGGAAAAGGGACAAGCTTCGCGCCGCGGACTGACTGGCCTCGGCGGGAGCGAAGATCTGGACCACTTTCGTACTCGCGCCACGATTGTTTCAATGACTCGGAGCAAGTGCCGCTGCCAATGTCACATGGAAGCCAATCACATTTCGCCTTGTGCCACGCTAGCAACGATCTTCAGCCACAGCGGCAGGCGCATTGGTCGCAGATTCCATGGTCGAACGCAACCGATATTGGCGGTCGTGACGTGTGACGTCTGAAAACATCACTCCATTAGCCTTTGTTGACTTCAATCTACCCGCTACGATCTTCATTCTTCTCTTCTTTCGACAATCGCACTGTATCTTTTCGCGCGACAGGTACCCAGTCCAGCGTCGCAATGGCGCAACAAGGCGAAGCCGCGGGCTACTATACTGGCGCACCACAACAGCCACAACAAGCTTATTACCAGGGCGAGCAATATGGACAACAACAACCCATGAACTACAGCCAACAGCCTCCGCAGTACGGCAACAACTACGCGCCTCCTCAGGGCCCGCCTCCTCCACAGCATCCTCAGCAACAGAATGGCTACGCGCAGATGAACTATGGAGAAAAGCCTACATTTGACCAGGCCTTCAAGCTGGAGCGACCGAAGTACAACGACCTCTGGGCCGGACTGCTGCTCATCGCAGTGTTCTGTGGCTACATCGCTGTATCTGGACTATCCATTAGAGGATATGGTAGGACCAGGGTTCTTGTACAAGGTTTGCGCAAGTACTGACAATTCGCAGCGCAGAACCAGAACGGTGCCATCTACGGTGGTAGCAACCAGTTCGCACTGAACTCCAACACCGTCATCCTGTTCGCATTTGTCCTCGGCATGGCAACAATTCTATCCTACGCCTACATGTGGGCCGCGCGCGCCTTCACCAAGCAATTCATCTGGATCACCGGTATCCTCAACATCATCTTCGGCTTCGTCACGGCGCTTTACATGCTCTCGCGCCGCTACTGGTCTGGAGGCATCGTCTTCCTGATCTTCAGCGTCTTCTACGTGGTCTGCTTCATCAGCTGGATCCCGCGAATTCCCTTCAGCGTCCTGATGCTTCAGACAGCGATCGACGTCTCCAAGAAGTTTGGCCATGTATACCTTGTGTCGCTCATTGGCGGACTGATCGCAATGGCTCTCAGTGCCTGGTTCTCTGTCACACTTGTCGCGATCTATGCGAACTACCACCCTGGCAACAACCCTTCTTGCAACAATGGGACTGGAGGCTGCAGCAATGGCAAGGTCATTGGTCTCATTGCGTTCGTCACTTTCGCCATGTACTGGTTCTCTGAGTAAGTTCGCTGTCGTCCCGAGGAATTTGAAGCGCGAAGCTAACAATCTGGCAGATGGCTGAAGAATACCATCCACGTTACCATCTCCGGTGTATATGGCTCCTGGTACTTCAACCCAGATGGCGAGAAGTTTCCTAAGGGCGCAACTCGTGGTGCCCTGAAGCGTGCCTTGACCTACAGCTTCGGCAGCATCAGTCTGGGTAGCTTGTTGGTCGCCATCATCCAGTTCCTGCGCCAGCTCTGCACTGCCGCCCAGCGTTCGGCATCCGGTGATGGCAACTTGGTCGGCTCCATCATGTTCTGCATTCTCGGTTGTCTGATTGGCATTCTCGAGTGGGCTGTCGAGTTCTTGAACCGTTATGCGTTCTCGTACATTGCGCTGTACGGCAAGGCCTACATCGCTGCTGCAAAGGACACCTGGAAGTGAGTGTTGCTCCGAAGTTCTCCACGTTATGCACGTGCTAACGCTTCGCAGGATGATCAAAGACCGCGGTATCGACGCCCTTGTCAATGAATGCCTCATCGGCCCGGTGCTCTCCATGGGTGCAACCTTCATCGCATACGCATGTGCGCTGTTGGCTTACCTGTACCTCATCTTCACATCCCCCGCATACAACCAGGATGGCAGCTATACCCCCGTCGTGGTCGCATTTGCGTTCCTGATTGGTCTGCAAATCTGCAAAATCTTCACGACACCGTTGAGCAGCGGTATTGACACAATATTTGTCGCGATGGCTTGGGACCCGGAGGTCCTTATCCGAGCCCATCCAGATCTCTACCACCGCATGGTGGCTGTGTACCCTCACGTGCAGCAGGCTATTCACGCGTAAAGTTTTAAAAGTGGACTGGCGGTCTTGGGGGAAACAAGACGTTGTAATGGGTGGGGCTGGTGGTGATGAGACTTTTTCTCGGACAGATCACGATACACGGTACGTATCTGTAGCAATCGATCAATCGATGACGATCTATTGCAAACCTCAAGAGATGTTGCACCAGGATGTGCGCGCTGAAGAAAACACGCTTGCCCCACTCCGCATCAGTTAATGGCGGGAGCGGACGCTCTGCTTGGTACGAACCATGACGTCGTTTACTCCACCAACGCGTGAGAAGTTGCCTGGGAAGCCGGACCGTGAACGAGCAAAGCGTCAGAAATTGCCGTAAGTCGCGCCAAAAGTTGCGGCAGCATTTCCAGAATTGCATGTTTCGGCGCGCGCCCTAGCTCTCCACGGCCGAGAGCAACGTCGAGAGTGAGCAGTTGGGCAGCACGACAGCACTTTCATCTATCACTGGCATGTCTTCATTCAGCCGCAGTTCAACAAACAAACGTGAAGTCGCGTGTTAGATCTTACTATTGAATCTGGCAAGCTATGCGCGTTGCTTTTGGCAGGCAGTCGCTCCCGCCTAGCCGCCAATCGGGTGTTCGCTGCAGCGTCATCGCGGGGTGCATCGCCAGCGCAGTGGCCCCAACATTCACCTGAAGACTTCCAGCCTTACCTTGTAGTTAGCTTGCAGCGTTGCAGCACCCAGTCATACACCGCCCGTGCCGTAAGAAGCTTCTGGCCAGGTGAAGTCCACAGTATTACTGCTTGACCCTTCACAACGTTTGCACTACCTGCCACTGCAGTTGCGTCGGTGGCCCTAGCTCCTGCCATAAATACCCCTCATCAACACCTTCCCTCCGATCGTCAACAAACACACCTTCTTCCTTCCCTCTCTCCACGCCCCGAATATCTCACCGGTAAGCCTCACCGTTCTTCCTCAATGTATTTCACTCACCAATCGTGCGGTGACAACCTCCACACGATTGACCTTCCTTTCACCACTATCCTCACTCTTATGAATATCCAGTTGACCTTCCTTGCCAGCTGAATCTCACCACACAACTACTCACCTACTTCACCACACACCCTACATATCCACGTCCACACAGCAAACATGCCCTACGAGAAGAAGGCTGTCCACTTTGGTGGTGGAAACATCGGCCGCGGTTTCGTGGCTGAGTTCCTGCATAACTCTGGCTACGAGGTCGTCTTCGTCGATGTCATGGATTCGATTATTGGTCAACTCCAGGAAACATCGTCGTACACAGTCACCGAGATCGGTGATGATGGCGAGCGCCAGTTCACCATCGACCACTACCGGGCCATCAACTCCAAGCACGAGATGGAGAAGGTCATTCATGAGATCGCTACTGCCGATGTCGTCACCTGTGCCGTTGGCCCCAACATCCTCAAGTTCGTCGCTGAACCCGTCGCCAAGGCTATCGAGGCCCGCGAGCTCGACTACCCTCTTGCTGTCATTGCCTGCGAGAACGCAATCAACGCCACAACCACATGGAAGGGCTTCATCGAGTCCAGGCTGAGCGAGAAGACCCTTGAGACCATCGACAAGAAGGCCCGCTACGCCAATTCGGCTATTGACCGCATTGTGCCACAGCAGGAGCCTAACGCTGGCCTCAACGTCAAGATTGAGAAGTTCTTCGAGTGGTGCGTTGAGCAGAAGCCCTTCGAGAACGGTGGCAAGAAGCCCGGGATCAAGGGTGTCCACTATGTCGACGACCTCGAGCCCTACATCGAGCGCAAGCTCTTCACCGTCAACACATCGCACGCCACTGCCGCATACTACGGTCACAACCGCAAGATTCCTTACATCCACGAGGTCCTCCACGACAAGGAGCTTCACGACATTGTTCGTGCCGCCGTCAAGGAGACCGCTCACCTGATCGTCAACAAGCATGGCATCTCTACACAAGAGCAGGATGAGTACGTCGAGGAGATCGTCAAGCGTATCTCCAACCCTACCCTCAAGGACAACGTCGAGCGCGTCGGCCGTGCTCCTCTCCGCAAGCTGTCCCGCAAGGAGCGCTTCATCGGCCCCGCTGCTCAGCTCGCTGAGATGGGCGAAAAGGTTGATGCCCTCCTCGGTGCCATCGAGATGGCCTACCGCTTCCAGAACGTCGAGGGCGACGAGGAGTCTGCCGAGCTCGCCAAGATCCTCAAGAGCACATCTGCTGAGGATGTCGTCAACCAGGTCAATGGCCTTGACCGCACACACCCTCTCTTCAACCAGATCGTCCCGATCGTCAAGAAGGTTCAGGAGGACAACAAGGGCTCGTCGTTGTAGCTCTAGGAAGGGCAAACGGCGCATGAAATGCGAAAAGGCGTTATTGATTCCGGCGAATGGAGCAAAAAGGTTCTGAGCGATGGCGCTACTTAGCGGGTCTTTCCTAGCTTCTCACGATACTCCCACAGCGATGGTCGCAATAGCGAGCTGTGACAATGAATGACGCATGATTGGTGATACACTCTCTCTTCCCCTGATACCTCTCTGTCTTGCGTGCGTTACTCACCACGTTGGCTTGAGGAAATCCTGATTGACCTTCAATAATCTCATTAGATGTATGCATTCATCAAGCGTACAGCACTAAGCATTCATTGCAAAGCTGTGATGTCAACAACAACAACGATGGGAGGAGCCAAGGCTTCGATTCAATTATCGCATAGAACAGTTTCGTCCACGATCTGGTTGCACGTCATTGAACGCAACCTCCAGTCTCATACTCCAACACTTTCACAGCATATGCCGTCACGACGCCGCGGTTTCCAATACGAAGCTTACTGCGTCCGAAACGACACAGCCATGCAAGCGGCCACCCACCATCCTCATCTTGCATCAATGCGAGACGTTTGATGTCTTGATCGAGGCCAGCTGGTCGGATCGAGAGAGACTGGCAGGCAAGGATACGCATGGCGAGTGCGAGACCGTCGACTGAGGGAATGTAGGGAGGGTAGTGCTCGCCCTTTTCGCGGAGTTGATGGGCGAGGTCGAGTTCTGTTTGTGTGACCTCGTTGTTGTAGACCCCCATCCGGGCAGTAAGGGCCTTGACGAGTGGTTGGCGTAGGCATTGGAGTTCTGCTGCGTGGGGATGGGCGACGACGAGGTGGGATAGGAAGAAGAGGAAGGTTTCGGGCGTGCAGTAGTGCCTTGTGCCGGCCTCATACGCCCCCGAGTATAGAGCGTTACTGATGTAGTTGAGACATTGATTGACTTCTGTGCCTCGATCGTACTTGTAGAATGCCCGGACGACGTTGGTGAGCACGCAGATGTCGATTCTTGCTCGTGTTGGGTCCCAGTATGTCTGCACTAGACCGCCGTCGTTCCTGTTAGCAAGCATATCGTCGAGCACTTCGTGGACACCGGAAGTTGGCGTGAAGGCGAGTATTGCGTATGACGTTGTGTCGACATCTGCTGGGAATGCTTTCGTGGTCCCTACTGGATCACCAAGGAAATAGTTCCACCTCTTCGCAATACTCATGTTGTTCTCCATGTCCTCGTTGGTCTCGAGGTCTTTGTATGGGTGCAGATGGAGAAGTGATACATCGTGTGTAGCTTCCATGATGAGGAACTGCGAGAAAGTATCCTCGAACATCCCAGAATGCTCAATCTGGTTGAGCATGCGGCGTGCGTTCTGTCGCAACCAGTTCTTGCTTCTCCGTAAACGAGAGTCGTATTCGTTCCCATTTCGCGGCGAAAGTGGCGGGCAGGGCAGTGTAGGAATGGGAGAGTCGTCTGCAGCAACACTATCAAACACCGAGGAGAGGAAAGCTGCGATCCGCTCGGTAGCTTCTTGCAAATCGATTTTGCCGCATTGTAGGGCCTCCAGTTCTGTCTGTATGGTTATATGATGAATCGTCTCGTCGAGGTGCGCGAAGACCCAGGCGCTGGAAACATCTATTGAGCTGCCGTTGGACAGGAGAACTGCCATATTAACAGACGGAATGGAGCGAAGGTACAGCCTTGGTCTCTGGCGTCATTGGATATCTTTTCATATCCTGCCTTTTGAGGCAATCCTTCGGCAGTTGAGGTACTTTCAAGGCCACTATCAGTGCTTACGTTAGATTGCGGAATATTTGCAGCCAATGATGGGCGTCTGCGTTCATTGGGGAAAATAATCTGGACAAGGCTACAGGCACCCAGTTTGATACGAGAGTCAAGCTCCTTTCTCCGTGAGGCGTTCCAAGCGCTGTGCCGTTCCTTCGGTGTCTCGGTGTCTCGCATTCTGCACGGCTTACTTCTTCCGCCATCCCTGAATCTCATCCAGCGTCAACACATAAGCATCGTTGTACACCCTTTTGAGCAGATCCAGCGAGTTCCACACTCCAGCAGAGATGTAGTCGCCGCTCCATACTACAAACCACGCCCAGTCTGCCTGATACGCCTTGAGCAGTGCCGGTTCCATCACACTCCCAATCTCAGCCGCAGCGATGATTTTCGTGTCTCCAGTCAGGGTAAGGAGGTTATTGTATGTTGCGCTGATGGGTCCATGGTAATCCTGAGCGTAGGTATCGGCAGACACAATGTCAACGTAAGAGTTGCCTGGGTACCTAGGAGCTGTCAGTTGCGTGCGTGAGTTGAAGAAGAAGGAGGTGTACCAAGCTGGATCGACCGAGTTCCACACCCAGATCAAGTTCTGGAGCTTGTGAATGCGGGTGAGACGATCGAAGACGATCTTGTACAGCTTCTTCGCTGGCTCGGGACCCTTGGATCCCCACTACGAGAATAGTCAGTAAAGTCGTCTCGCTTTCGACAGCGAAGACGTTGCCACGTACCCAAAACCACTTGCCCTCAGCCTCGTGCAACGGCCTCCACAGCACCGGCACACCAGCATCTTGCAGCTTCTTGAGCTGGACAGCAATGGTGTCGATGTCCTTGATTAGTAGTGTGTAGTTTGCATTCGTGGTGTCCTTCAGCGCCGTCTCGACATTGAAGTCCGTAGCAGCGGTGTAGAATCCCGAGTACCAAGGCTGTGTCGCATTATCATACAACCCCGTCGGCGCACCCCAATGCCAAAAAAAAAGTCACAATACCGCCCTTTTTGTTAAACGCAATCGCCTTGTCGACGTCGGTGGACGATGCACCACGCGAGATGCGCGACTCGGTGTAGTCCATCAGATCCAGCCCTAAGATGGCGGGCGTCTTGCCCACATTTTGCGTCACCCAGTCAAGAGACGCGTGGTCTTATTGTCCAGACAGGATGTTCTTGCTGTAGATGGAGCCGAGATATTTGAGCAGTGCGCGCGCGTCGGCGTTAGCATTGGGAGAGACGGGTTGGGTGGCGATCTTGTGCGCGCCGCACTTTGGACTGGGAGACAGGATGATGGAATCAATCAGGTACCAGCCCCAGTTGTTCTGGATCTCGATGGTGTTGTTACCTGCGTTGAGCAGAACTTGTCCTGCAGATACGGTGGTCCATGCCGTTGTTGCTGGGAAGGAGACCTGAGAACCGCCTGCGCTGTTGAGAACGACGTAGGTGTACTTGTCGCCGTAGGGACCGTTGTAGACCAATTTGAGGTCGTAGAGCTGTTGAGTTGTTGATGGGACGGTGAAGGTGATTTTGTCAGTGCCCTCATCGAAGCCTTCGACGTAGCCGGTGCCTGCTTGTCATTAGTACTGTGAGCTGAGATTGGAGTAGGAATCATGTCAGTGTAGCCGGCAACAGCAGTGGCGACTGTGACACCTGATAATGTTGCCGACTCAGCCTGGAGCGTGGTTGTCTGAGCCGTGGCGAGACCAGCCAGGAGGCCAACAAAGCCTACCACCTTGGCGACGAACATGTTGATGGTCGATCGTGATGGTTACATACATTCCTTCTAGCACAGGAAGACTAGCTTACATCTCGCAACACATATTGCCCAATCTGCCACGGTCATGCTACTCCGCGCCGAGGCAGATGAAGGGCCGCAGGTACTGTGGGACGCGGCGGCCAATCCCGGATTACGGCATAGCACGTGAGGCTGCGGTCCATTCGGGGATTTTCGAAACAGCTTGGTAGAGGCGAAAACGAGACCGAGAACGTGGGTGTGACCTTCGTTAATCTGTATAGATTAGAGGGGTATGGTGACAGGCATGTGCTGCGGCGGAAAAGCGCTTGGCGAAAACGGAGATGGACCTGGCTAGTAAATCATTGCGAATTGAGTTTTGTTTGAAATCTGGAGAATGGTGGCAAGTCTTTTCGATATATTGCTGTTGTCATCGCTGTACGGGACGATCCCACGTTCGAGCCTCGGTCTACTGACCGCCCTTGATGAGCTTCGTGATATCGTCGATCTCCTTGGGCGTCGGTGTCAGGTTTTCGCTGCCTCCATCCACGACGAGCAGGTTGTCTGTGTCTTGTTAGTAATTGTTTGCCTCATTTTCTTGTTTCGAGACTCACCCTCAATCCTCACACCACCAACGTCCCAGTACTTCTCCAACACCTTCTCATCAATGTACTGCTTCTGCTTCTCGTCCTGCAGATACGGGTCGATAATGAACTTGCAGAAATAGATACCAGGCTCAACGGTGATGACACTCCTCGCCGGTACTGTGCCCCTGACCCTAAGGTAACGAAACATAGTATCCTTATCGGCGTAATTGGCGTTGCCTCCGGTATCATGGGTGTCCATACCAAGGTAGTGACCTAGGCCGTGAGGGAAGAACGCAACGCTTGTCCGCGCCTTGAAGATCTCTTCGGCATCGCCCTTGAGAATCTCGAGCTTGAGGAGCCCTTCGATGGCAATCTTGTGGGCGAGCTCATGGATCGAGTCCCATAAGGCACCAGCTTTAAGTGCAGCGATACATTGCTTCTGCATATCCAGTACGATGTCGTAGATGGCCTTGCTCTCTTCGTTGAATTGACCCTTTATGGGGAAGGTGCGGGTGATGTCCGAGGCATAGCAATCAACCTCGCATCCTGCGTCCAGCAGAAGCAGATTCTGCTTGTTGATGGGTGCTGCGTTGTTGACGTAGTGAAGAGTTGCGCCGTTCGTGCCAGCCGCGACGATGGAATGATAAGCCTGGTTCTTTGCGTTGCGCTCCACGCAGGACTTGAGGAACACAGCCTCCAGCTCACATTCGTTCTGGGCCTTAGCAGCGGCTTTCATGACGTTGATGTGAGCAACGGTCGAGATCTCGTTGGCTTTGCGGATGAGCGCGATCTCATAGTCGGTCTTGGTCACACGGCAGTACTCGATCGCAGGCTTCAGCTCCTTCAGGTCCTTCTCCTTGAAGTTGAGGAAAGTGATGTGGTCTGAGACCTGCTCTGGTATGGCGTAGATGGTCGACTGTGATGTGTCGGTAGAGCTGGCAAGATGCGAGTTGACATCGGCGGTTGTTTTGCAGTCATCAATATCATACTTTGCCTTTGCTTCCTTGGGGCTCATGGGCAATCCTGACCAGATGACCTCGTCAGGCTCCACGCCGGGAATGAACAGGGTAAGCTTGTCAGAGCTAATCTCATATGTGAGATATGAGTCTGGTAGCTCGCATCCACTGAGGTAGTAGAAGTAGCGTCGTTGTCTTGGTCAAACTATCAGTATCTTCCGTTCCTGATAAGAGGTCAATCCACGCACCTGAAGGGAGCCTCTCCATCATTGTCCTCGTTCAGCTTCTGCTTCTGAGCCTCGAGGTAGATGGTTCCATTCTTATCACCGCCCTTCTCGATAATCCACTTGGCGACCTTCCTCGCATGCTCCTTGGCCGGGTACTTGCCCTTCAGTACCTCATCGTAGTTTTCGGCGATACCCATTTTGGCAACTGATGCAAGACCGCGTGGCTTGCTAAGCTTCTCGGTAAAGTTCGTCGGGTTGTAGAATCGATTTGGTCGTGGCGAAAAGCTTCTCCCACAATGTAGAAACGGTTGCCAGAGAACACGCGCGAGCTTCCTGCAGCTCATGTTTGGGTGCGGACAGCAAGTGGGGCAACAACTCGACTCTGCGATCGCGCTTAGCCTCGGCGCTTCAAGAGGCAGGTGCGAAGCATCCTTAGTCATTCATTGTGGATCGAGCTCCGTATTACGTATCGTCGCGAAGCACAGCTAGCTTTGGTGTTGTGTTTTCATTGTAGATGTATCGAACGCTATCAAAATCGTATGTCTTCGCCAGGAACGCCTTCAAACATGCGCGCGCATGAGGCGCGCTAGGCGCCCTCATCGCATATCATCATGAACATTTCAAAATATCTTCCACCTGATGCAGCGCCTGCGTCTAGTCCTTCCACCTGTTCAAGAACTTCTGCATGTCGTCTGTTGGGTGGGAAGCGGCAGCAACCTAGACATCTGTCAGTGCATGTTGACTGGCTTCCTTGTCCAAGCAACTTACGGTGTTCACACCACTGCTGACGGAGAAAGTCTGACTCTGTGTGATGGTGGTCTGAATGCTGGGGATTGGAAGGAGGGTCGTCGCAATCACGACGCTACTTGTGGGGTACAAGGGTTTCGTGTTCGTTGCTGTGACCGTCTTCGGGGGGACAGGCTGCATCGGCGCGTATCGTGTAGGGCCAGTCTGCATCGTGTACGCCATGGCGTAGTCGCTGTCTTCGCCTACTGCTCCGGCAGCAGCATCGCTCGTTGCATCCTTTGCGGCAGGTCCGCTTGTACCGGAGACATCGTCGAACTTCACGTTGGCCCCCCACTGGCCAGTCATGCCCGAGTACGAGAAGCGGTCTGAGTATGCAGTGTACTCGCCTCCAGTCTTGGCTACCGCGACCAGCTTGACGAAGCTGTATGTTGTCAGTAAAGCTGCCCGTTGTGCGCACTGTGAGCCGAGGCAACCTACTAGGCATTGGCAGGCTTGCTGGCTCCAGGCAGTCCGGTGGCATCCACCAGAGCAGACGCCTTGTTGCCTCCGAGCGCAAAGTTGCCCGCTGTTGTAAGGACCTTGACAACCTGCTGCTCTTCATCCTTCTGACCACCTCCGACCAGAATGAGCTGGTAGGTGGTCAAGTCGCTGAGCGAGGGACCAGAACCACCTTCCTCCCACTCGACCTCAATCGCAGTGCCAGCTGTCAATTTGTCGCCAGCAGCCGGGCTTGTGAACTTGATGCCAGCGCTCACGAGAGGCGCCAGCGCGGCGAGCGCAATGAAAGGCAGCAGTAACCGCGTCATTGTTGGGGGCGGTGTGCGATGTGGAGCGAGGGACTGTGGATAGTGCGCGCGCGAAAGGCTTGGTGGATGGGCGTGGCTTCGAGAGCGTTATCGCGTGGTATCGTGAAAGCAATGGCAGTGCGTCGCAATATCGTGGGGCCGGTGGCTGTGGTGAACGTTGAGCTCGAATTCTGGAAGGTGGCTTGCCGCCAGGGGCACGATTACGGCAGTGACGATCGCCTAGCGCAAAATGGCAGGGATGTGCATTCCTGTTGCACGACGCGCGCGTTCAACATTGTGGAGTCGACGACGCCGGAGCTTTTCAGCACGTTGTTCCGTAAGCCCTGCAAGAGACGGGAAGGCGTGCTGAGTTGTGCTGGAAGAGTGGGTCCAGCGCTGGTACCTGACTGATCTGACGTGGCAATCTTTTCGAGATCTTTTCTCAACAATCTCAAGTTGGCACGATGTGACCTCACAACATATGAAAGCAGGCTTGTTATCAGTTGAGTTAGCCGTGGTATTATTTTTGTGGCTACTACACTCATCCATCGTGGATGCGATGCAATGGGAAAGCGCATGGTCAATTGCCAGCTCCCAGAATTATAAAAAGGCTTCCATGCAGCCTGGTATCGTACACAAGAATGTCAAAATGCCGCTGTTTTGTTGCTCGAACGCCGTCGCATGCTATTGGGGATATCCTAAACCATGGACGAAGGAGACGGACCAAGGAAATGCCCGCAAAGATCTAGGCGGCAACTTCGCGTCGAAGCTTGGGGTTGCCCAGCTTGAGATTGAAAGAAGGTGGCATCCGGCTGGTCATAGTGGCTGCTTGTCCAGCCTTTTGAAGCGAAATCGTGAGGTCCTTGAGCTTCTCGGGCGAGAAGATCTGAACGTTGAAAGAAAGGAGAAACTCGACGCAAAGCTCCAATCGGCACAATGCACCTTCGTCTACACCACCAACCGCAGCGAAGCGCTTTTGCGGCCAACGGTGGTCTTCGAGTGCTTTCATTGCGACCAGTGCACAAGCCAGGATCAGACGGTGCATTGTGCGGAAGGTGAGTGGGACCAGCTTATCGATGACGCATAGCCGAAGGATGTAAGAGCCAGCGGCCAGCCAGACTGCTGTTGAGAGTGGGCAGTACTTCTGGATGCGGTTCATGTACTCTTCAACGCCCACTTTTGGAACGGTCTTGGAGAAGAACTTTCTTGCCATGTTTGCCCGTTGAAGATGCTCGGGGAGCGCGCCGGCCCCAACGTCATGTGCGATCGTGGGCTCGTCATGTTCCGCTTCTGCTGGTGAAAGTTGTGTGGGGCGATGGTTCTCCTTTTCAGCTGGGATAGGCGTCGCAGGCCTAGAAGCTGTGCGGCGGTGTCCTTTGAGTGCAGCAAGATTGTCCTTCGAGATCGACCTTGTCAGGGGCGGTGTTGCAGGCACATCGCCTGCGGCATTTGCCATTGCAATGATTGCCCGCGAGATCAACTTCATCGCAGACTCTCGCGGCATAGTGCAAACATCCAACTCTTCCTCGCTCGCTGGCGGTGATGGCGCTTCTTGCAGGGTCAAGCTTCCAAATTCTGGCAGAACTCCGGCATCGCCAGCTGGGTTGGGTGCAGACGGCGGCTCCATGGTTCTCGCAGATGATACTTCTCGTAATCGGTAGATTAAGTGCTCTGGATGCACTTCTGGGAAGGTGTGAGGCGTTGGATTACAGACTTGAAGCATTGGGACTGGAGTGGATGTGATCGTCGCCGGGGTTGTCCGAGATAGTTGATGGAGTGAGAATTGATTTAAGCAAGCAATTTTCGGTCCAGGAAGGTTTCGCGACTGGTCTTCAAGGAATTGTTGTTAGAGGTGGCGATAATATTCGACGAGGGTTGGGATATATGTGGATAGTAGGCAGTCCGTTTCAGGCGTCGATGTTACCAAGGGTAGGGCTGTGGTAGGTCCAGGCAATGAAGTGTTGTTTACGCAGCGTCAGGTAGCAGAGCTTTCGGTGAGGAGATGTTGTGGAATGGTTGGTGGTAATCGATAGAGGTGTATCGGGCAGAGGAAAGGGTATTTGTCGGAATTTTGGCCGTTCGAGAGGTCAAGTGACGCTAAGAGGATTTCCGTCTTGCCTCAAAAAGCTGGTCGACGATACTTCACGATCGTTTCCGAAGCACGGATGCTCACCTACTATAGCAGCGGAGGCCATGCGGTAGCGTATTGGGGCTGTTTTAGTCGCGTTTACTGCCAACGCGCCATCAGGCCGGACCCAAGCGCGGTGTGAAATTGCAGATGTGCTGGCGAGGCCACGATAGAGGAAGTCTACGTGGAAAGCTGCAGAGCTGCGTCGAGGCGAGATGAAGCCCAAGGCAATGTCAGGTCTCGTGCAGTGCAGAATTGGGCTAGTCCCTAATGGCGAGACGGGCCGGGGGATAAAGACACAGGAAGCAATGTCCCCTCGGTACCGGTGCTTGCTGCATGCACAGAGGAGGACTGCTGGTCACAGAAGGATGAAGGCGTGATTGGCGGCTAATTGAGGTTTAAAAGGACGTCGATTTGCATGTGGTGGTTGCAGCGGAGGGAGGTCCGTATAACGAGTTGCTCACTGCGGGGGGCAGCCGCGGCTCAGCTGCAGGGTCTGACAGGGTGTGTAAACGAGACAACAAACAACAGACACGCTCGAGTGGGTTGCTGGTGGTTCCATGTGGAGAGGCTGGCGAGCGCAATCAGCGCGAGGGAGATGAGAGGCGGCGGGCCAGAATTGCTGCATCCACAGCTGCCCCATCACCTCCAGGGCCCGGAGCGTTCCTTCCTGATCGTGGCTATGTCGGGAAATTCCTCCACTCCTCCGAGCGTCGCCAGGCACAAAGCACGCTTACTTCCCTTGCAAAAGTATCGTCGTCCGGCTGCCATAACCTGACGAGACGTGCTGACAGGAATGACTGTTCGCCAGGTCCAGGCTAATGCACGAAATTCCCGAACTGGAACGACATTCGACGGTCGAACCAGCGGCATTTTTTGCGGTACACCCTCACGGCAGCCCGCTTGCAGAACGTCAAGGTGCATCGCGGCACCGGGAGCTACAAATCTGGGGATCGCACAGCATACAGCCAACCGACCTCAGACGATGACTACGGAGTGCATTGAATATCCCGCATTGCGAGCTGTCACTTCACGTGTTTGCTCGATCCAATGTTCCTGCCATTCGATAGTAAGTCGGACCGGAGAACCGCAGCCAGAGGAAGGATTTCCTCCTTTGTGCCACCACCGCAAAATCCCTAGACAAAGCGAGGTGTTTGTACGAGATGAACTGCGACCGTCTGTCATAAGACGCAACTCGTATGCCGAGCCTTGGGTTCGATGTTCGTATCCTGGGTTAGTGCTATTCTACGTGTATTCCACATGCAAACAACGGTCTTTGGCGAACTCGGACTAGTCACTGCACGCGCTCTGGCCCCATCAAGAGCCGCGTTTATCTGATCTCACGCGAAGTGGGCTCGCTGCCTCTCGACTCTGTTACCTTGCTGTCCTCCAGAGTGTTGAGCCATTACCGCACGCTCTTGCATATGCAAACTTAACGCTTACAGTTGCAGGGATTCATGCAGTCACAGCCTAGCCTATGGAGGACTGCAGCCGCACTTCATCGAGACTGAGATGTTCTTACACCCAATTGACTGATGCACGATGAGCCGTCGATAACATAAACAAGGCGAAGTCCTGCAGTCCTGCGCACCGTCTTCTCAACAACATCTCGTTCTCTCTGTAGCGCAGTGTCAGATCAAGATCGCACTACCTCGTCCCTGCGTTGAGCGGTAGCTCTAGCATACTGACGTCAACCCGCAGCAAACGTGGGTGGCTGCAAGCTGATGCCATCCAGCGGAGTGTAACCCGGAATAGCAAGCCGCGTTTAGCTTGCAACACCATCAAAAGATGGCTGGTATGCAATGTTTCCGAGTCTTGGTAATGCTTGTCGACTTTCACCATGCGCGCTTCGACATTGGGCCTTTGGGCCTGCATCTGGACCTCAGCTCTGACGACATCAACGGATGGACTGTATAGTTTGATCGAACGACGTCTGCCCTCGCATCGCGGCCAGATCGAACTCCTCTTGGAAGGACCGAACAATAGTACAGCGGCTCAAAATGACCACTACGCCATCTCGACAGCCTCCAAAGGCTCGATAGTGGTATCTGGAAGCAGTTTAGCGGCATTGAGTACAGCTCTTCGCCGCTACTTATCCGGTGAGGCTCATGTCGACATCTACTGGTTCATTGGTAGTCGACTGGACGAGGCTTCGTCAACACTCCCGAGGACGGGTGGCACGATTACAGGGCAAAGTATTGTTCCCTGGAGGTACTTCTTCAATACCGTAACGTTCTCGTACACAAGTCCCTTCTGGAGTTGGGAAGACTGGGAGCTCGAGCTTGACTGGCTCGCTCTGCATGGCGTCAATCTGCCTTTGGCCTGGGTTGGCTTCGAGAAGATCCTCCTAGATGTATTTCGAGAGATTGGCCTGACAGATGATGAAATCTTGCCGTTCTTCTCTGGGCCTGCTTTCCAATCATGGAACCGCTTCGGCAATATCCAGGGATCTTGGGGCGGTGAACTACCGTTGTCATGGATTGACTCGCAATTTGAACTTCAGAAACAGATCTTGAAAAGAATGCTTGAGCTCGGCATGACACCGATCCTGCCAGCTTTCACGGGTTTCGTCCCGCGATCGTTGACCAATGCGTATCCCAATGCCACAGTAGTCAATGGTAGTCAATGGGAGGACTTTCCGCCAGAGTATACAAACACGACATTCCTCGAGCCTTCGGATCCCCTCTTTGCAGAGTTACAGAACCTGGTTATTTCCAAGCAGATCGAATACTATGGAAACATTACACAATTCTACACGCTGGACCAGTACAACGAGAATGACCCGTGCTCAGGGGACCTTGACTACCTCCGCAGCATCACTCGAGGGACCTGGCAATCTCTCAAAGCCGCAAACAGCGCAGCGGTATGGGTCATGCAGGGCTGGCTCTTTTACTCCAACTCCGACTTCTGGACCAACGAGCGTATCGAAGCCTACCTGTCTGGCGTCGAAGAAGACTCAGACATGCTGATCCTCGACCTCTTCTCAGAGTCACAACCGCAATGGCAGCGCACAAACTCCTACTACGGCAAGCCCTGGATCTGGAACGAGCTCCACGACTACGGCGGCAACCAAGGCCTGTACGGACAGGTCGACAATGTAACCGTCAACCCCATCGCCGCCCTCTCTAACTCTTCCTCACTCGTGGGCTTCGGTCTCACGCCCGAAGGCCAAGAAGGTAACGAAATTATGTACTCGCTTCTTCTCGACCAGGCATGGAGCTCTGTACCTATCGACACGGCACAATACTTCCGCAAATGGGTCACGACGCGCTACTCGCCTGCTACAAACTGCTCTTCTGCCTCTCTTCCGTCCGGACTGTACAAAGCATGGGAGCTCCTCCGCACGAGTGCGTACAACAACACACACCTCACGTCCAACGCCGTCCCAAAGTCCATCTTCGAACTCGCGCCCAACATCACCGGCCTAGTCAACAGGACAGGCCACCATCCCACGACGCTGAACTACAACACCACTCTCGTCGTTGAAGCGTGGCAGGCGCTGCTCTCTGCTGCAGACGAGCAAGATGCGCTGTGGGAGCATCCA
Source organism: Didymella keratinophila (assembly GCA_011058865.1). Taxonomy (NCBI): domain Eukaryota; kingdom Fungi; phylum Ascomycota; class Dothideomycetes; order Pleosporales; family Didymellaceae; genus Didymella; species Didymella keratinophila. Next base: position 17,730 of record SWKW01000124.1, on the reverse strand, counting down.
GCATACCAACACGACCTCGTGGACGTGATGAGGCAAGTCTTCGCCAACACGTTTCTTCGCGACTACGAGGCGCTGATGGCTGCGTGGAACACAACGAGTCCAACGAATACGTCCACAGCGCTAGTAGCGACGCTCTCGGACAGGTTGTTGGACGGTCTGGACGCCCTCGACGCTTTGCTTAACACACTCCCGCAATTTCGTGTGGATGCTTGGCTTGACTCCGCGCGCGCACGCGCCGGCGATCTCCTCGCCTCTTCCTCCAGTTCGATGAATGAGACTGTCAACACAACAGCGCTCGCGGATCTTTACGCGTACACAGCGCTGAACCAGATCACGCTCTGGGGTCCGGACGGCGAGATCAACGACTATGCGAGTAAGCAGTGGGGAGGACTGGTTGGGCCGTACTATGGGGCGCGGTGGAGCGTGTTCTTGGAGTATCTGAAGACGGTCACGCCGATGACGTATAATGCGACGGTTGCGAGGAAGGGTGTTGAGGCTATTGAGGTGGAGGGAGTTCCAGACCAGTGGTCTCCTTAAGAGTGGGTCGAGGATGAGCAAGGAGGTGGAGAGTGTGAGGGGTGTTGTGGAGGGGACTGGGGTGCCGTTTTTGCGGGGCAGTGGTACGCTGTGATTGAGTATGCGATGTCACCCAGCAACCAGGTGAGAGATAACAAAAGTAGAGAAGAGATGCATCTAGATCTGACTCACTCTGGCTCTCTTCCTGCTGCTCCCGGGAATCACACTAGGCCCACCACGACCGGGCCCATCATCGCTCGTCCTCCCCCTGCTCTTCTCCTGCTGATCAAGCACCAACTGGAGCACATCGTACGAGAACTGAGGGAACTCGAGACACATGGCCTTGAACTCTGGCTCTGCGTCGTGACGCAGGGAGTAGCTCCTTGTGGCCCAGAATGCCGCAACGGGCTTGCGGATTGTCTGGTCGTCGGGATTGGACTCCTTGTATACGAAGCGCGCGTATGCGAGCTCGCCCTTGGCGGTCGAGGCTGTGCGGTGGATCTTCGAGTGTGCGAGAGACTTGAGTTCGGGGAGGCCGAGGCGCTCGGCGAGTGTGTAGACGCGGGCGTGGACGAGGAGACCGGCGCCGTCATGGTCAGGGACGGGCTGGCGAGGATCCTTCTCGAGTGGTGCGTCGCGCGCGGACGAGGTCTTCTTGGGGAAGTATTCGCCTGTGTAGAGGTACTCGATGACGGAGCCCATGGCGTCGATGTCGCAGTCAGGAAAGGTGATCTGGCGGGGCTGCGCAAGGTCAGTACGCGCAAAAGAGCGCTTGTGAATTTGGCGGACGTACACCTCCAGGCGCAAAGCTCTCAGCCTGCTTGGCGAACTCTGGCGACTTGACAATGACTGCCTCGTGGGCAGAGTATGTGGTTTTCGAATCGCCGCTTCCAACGACGACCTCAATAATCGGGCTCTTCATCAGACTGTGCCATTGTCAGTCGTGAACTCACGCCGAAATCTTTGAACATGCATAGAAGACAGCGCGGGATTGTATGCGCGTGAAGTCGCGCAATTGAGCCCTGGTGCGCCTGTTCGCACGCTCCTTTGCGCCTGCTGCGCGCATCCGTCGCTCAGGCTACCGCGATTGCGCTTCTCCCGCGCACCCTCACTATGCGTTCTCCTTTCCTCACTACTTGCCGGTCATGATGGCGCACCTACTCAGCAAAGAGCACCAGCTTGGGCTGCTCAGGCTCAAGCTCTGTCATGCCCGTCTCCTCCTCGCCGGCGCCCGCGCCAGCCGCGACCTCCTCTCCCATCTCGATGTCGGCAGCGGCGGGAGTGCCCTCGATGGGCGTAGGCTGCTCGGAGTCCGCCATAACAATTGTGTGTGTGCGAAAAGAAGTGAAGGGTAACGAAGGTGGAGCTGTAGTCGGCTTTATAACTACCGTTGAGTAAGGTAAGCAATTGCGCGATTGGCGTGCGAAAAGCGCGTAAACGTACAGTGGAAGGGAAACCGAAGTGCGAGAGGGTCCTTCGGCGCGTCTGGGGTCGGACGGGTAGACTTACCGGCGGTGGTTGCGGAGTGGCTGGGACGGCTGGTGAGAGCTTGGGCGTAGCAGGCGCGGCGGAGCTTCACAGTTCAAAAATATGCTAGCATCGTTCCTGCATTAGTTCGCGGCACCACCACGAAGGCGTTGCATCTTGCACGTTCGAGCATTCATGGTAGCCAAAAGTGGTTGGTGTTGAATGGTTAATGATGGCGTTGTATGGATAGTTCGCGGGGAACTCTCCAAGCCAGTAGGTACAGGTGCAGGGAAAGTTGAGGTATAAATGGGTGAGAACGAGGAGCATAATCGTAATATTGCACCGCGGTGCATGTAGGTATCTACAGACGTGCCTGTGCAAAAGTCATGGGATATAGAGTCGCTCTAATCAACGCCGGTCCAATGCCGCCAAACTGATCCAAAATAGTTGTAAAAGGGTAGATGTCGAAGTATAGTAGAAGGCTTTTCACAGGATGCAAAACGTCGTGCATCTACAAGCGTCCGCCGCGCTCGTGAAAGCGGTCGCCCGTTGTTGGAACGGGCTTGTCTGCCCTGATGATGTAAAGAAGGAGATCCTCGAATGGGATGAAGACGTAGAAGACCTTGTTACAGAAGAACGAAAGCAGGACGAACGAGGTCGCAACCATTGCGTCCATGAAGTAGTGGTTGGCAGTCGCAACAATAGTGACCAGAATGAAGGTCGGGTATCCAAGGCCAACAAGGAGGTAGAAGATCTTCCAGAAAGCGTTCTTGCGCACCTCGCCGCGCTCCAGGGTGCGGCGGAAGAGCCCAGAGTGGTAGATCATGGTCATACCGATGCAGAAGGAGTAGCCAAAATGCATGGAGGGCATGGCTGCGAGCTGGTTGACGTATTTGCCGCTCATCCATACACTCTGTGCGTCGTCGTGGCGGACGGTATCGAGGAAGCCGTATTCTTTAGGGAGTAGGCGCGGAGGCATGCAGGGGTAGAGGACGAAGGTGGTGAATGCGCAGAAGTTGGTCAGAGTCATCGTTCGGCGGGCAATAGAAAATGTGTCGAAGGAGGGCGCGACGTAATAGTACCAGCAGATGAAGCTGCAAAGAGTTAGCTTGGGCGCAATCTGACAGGCCGTACAGTGAAGTTACCCAACGGTGCCCGGAATATGGATGAGAGCATAGCACTTGTTCAGCACCGTGAGCGCATCCTGGTGGCCGTGCATGAACCACTGCTGTACGCTCTGCTCGCGGATAGGAAACAGGAAGCTCAGCATGCCGTTGTGCTCAGCCTCCAACACTGCGATTCCATGCTCTTGCGAGGCATCCCAGATCCCCCTTCCTGCAAACAGCTTCGCCGACAGGACTGCAGTCATGCGGTAGAATGCGTAGTTGATGACCCAGTAGAACATCTCGATCAAGAACGGGAAGCGCTGCAGGATGCGGCTGTGTATGTTGTTCCTGAAGCGCGATGTGTTGGGCATGGCAACCTTGGTGCAGCACCATTTCCGTATCTTGGGAGGGTACTTTGTAGTGTTGACATCTGTCAGGTCGCTGTCGTCGTCGGAGGGATATGAGAGGAGCGCATCTGAGGAGCCTTGCGAATCGGCATCGAGGTATCCAACACCTGCGCGGTCGTCGGATGAGCGGTCGAAAACTCTGTAGTTTCGTCGCCGCGTGAGGGCCATTGCACCAAAGAGAATCGAGGCTACCATCTAGAGGCGCTTTAGCGAATTGTCCCATGTCTGTTCAGACAACCCTCGAATTACGCACCAGAGGCTCGGCCCAGCCCGGTAGTTTCCATGCAGGCTTGCTGCTCCATTCTGGCTCGTTGGCCATGGCTGTCGAGTTCATAGCTTCAGGATGAAGCTATCTGTAGAGATAGATGATGTTGAATAGGTGTACAGGTGTCGTGTGACCGAAGTGCAGGAAGTCTGCGTTGTACGAGAGGCTTGAAAGCAGCGATTACGCAGAGGTCATGGGATTTACGTCCAGGTAAGCACAGCCCGGTTTTGGTGCAAGGATCGACAAGGTTTAAGTAGTGGGAGTCCTGAGGTCGCTGTAGCGCTGCAATAGGCCCGGATGTGGAAGGAATGTCGCGTGTCTTTCACTCGAGGATCGCAGGCTGTATCCAAATGAGCGTATAGAGAATCAAAAGAAAGTCACAGCGATTAAAGGAGAGGTGAGATAAGTGGAGCATCACCGGATAACGGGTGTTGTTCGATGCGGTTCCTGTTCATCCCTGTGAGCCCCAATTCTTTCCTTTGCTTGGCGGTCCACGCGTCAAGCTCAAGGTTTAGAAGGAGCGCCGCGTCACTCAGCAGGCTTGACCGCTGCTGAAGCCTCCGCGACACTTATGGGGAACGAAGCTGGACTCTCATCTTCTCAATTCACGATGTTCCTTCCCCGACATCTTCACACGAACTGTCACGCGACACCAGCGCAGCACCTCGTCGCAGTTGTTGCGGATGATCGATTGATGGCGTTCTGACGCACGCCAAGCAGCGGCTGCAAGCCCACGCACGCCAGCAGCCGGATGTTTATTTGCAGCTCTAACTTCCTTTGATGTTTAGCTAACTCCTTCAGGTGCGGCAATCTAACTGCCTTTAACAACAATTCAAACACAGCTTTCGAGGGAAAGCCAACCGCTGCGCTGCGTACGCTTTACGTGCTTGCATGCGGCTAAAACCTCATCCCTTACGACAGAGATTGCGCATGCAGTCGATAGGCTGTCAATCTTCAAACCTCACTCCCTCGAAACATGCCTTGGCGTCATGCTCGGGCAGCGCACCGAAGGACCCTCCGCTGACGAGAAGCCGCTGGCGACAAGTCTTGAATGGACCTGGGCGTTTATCAACGAAGACAAATGTGACCACCTTTTCATTGATTGTGTGTTTTCGCCAATTTCAGGCCGACTATTATTACCGCCGGCGCCACCTTTTCCAAGGCTTGCTGACTCCTTCCCGCTGAGCAAGTCCCGTTGTTTCAGCCTTACGAAATACGAGTACGATTTTGAACTGTGCTTCGACCGAGCGGACCGTCCGATATAATCTCGGTGCCGAAGCTCAGCTTGTGAAATAGTTGACGGTGCTCGTCCGTGCCAGTTGAAAGCAACACAAGATGTAGTCAGTTCGGCCACGCGACCTTGTGTGTCGATCGAATGCTTGCCTGACGCTACGCTACGCCAGCCGAGAGCCGAGCGAATGCGGGTGGCCTCGAATCTCCCGAGCCCCAAACTTTCCCATGCAGATCGCAAAATCGCATCGAAATGCGACGTCGAGAGCGAAGCGCGAGCATTGTCAGCGCTACGAGCACAACAACATCTGGAGCGCGACAGTCGTGATCCATCAATCAGCGGACGAGCTATGTGCTGATGCTCTGTGGCAGGCTTGTAGTTCTGACCGACTGCTGCGTTCCTGCCTACCAGAATGCCTCGCAACACGCGACACGAACTTCGAGGAGTCGGTCGAGCTTCCCCGCAACGTTCATTGGTAGCACTTACACCAGACGCTGTCATACTGCGACGGTAGGAGGCAGTGCACTCGACCAAGAATTCGATTCCTTGGGCCTCTGTGCTGCGCCCGCTTGGCCGTTTCCTGCCTACAAAGTCTGACAGGCAGGCACCGACCCAATCACATCGACAGTCTTCTAAACAGCAGGCCGCACCTTTGCAACCGTTGTTAAATGATGCGACCTATCAATGCGCGACGATGACTCTGTAATTAAGTTATTCGAAGCCAGTAGAAGCGATATGTTTTGGCTCCTGATTATTCAGCAAGGGACCTCCAGTTCCGAACAGCGGGTATCTTGGAACAAAAGCGCTGCGAAACGCACAAGGGAGAGCGAATGAAGAGAACGTGATCACTCAGATATCTCCGTTTGGCAGAAGCAGCGCAGCCTTGCTGTCTGGATGGTTAAGAATCGACGATACCCATGCAGGCCTGCAGCCGCCGGCATAACATCCTGCTTCGAGGACGACGGCTTGCCAACTTCGACGTCGGCTCCGAGGAGCGGGTACAGTACCAACGCAAGCAATGTCCACAATGGCTGACATGATGGCAAGACGAAGTGAGACTTGAGAAAGCTATGTTTGCCCCCAGCAGCCCTCATCGTACAGCTCATAGCGGAGCTGAGAGGACCTTGACAACTCGCACCAACCGGACGGCGGCGCATCAAAACCACACGAGGGGTTGGTAAGGATAGAACTGCAGCGGAGATACAAGTTGAAGTCTCGAAACGAACCGATAAGGGTCATTACTGAGCAGCGACGAGTTGCATACCATGGCGAAGTATGGAGGAGGTTAACTATAAGACTCTTTAAAGTCGCCGTATCAAGGGCCAGCTTGAAGAATGCGGTAACAGCAGCGATCCACCGAGATCCCATCATCTCCATCTTTGCAGACTCAAATCAATCAAGCGCGAACCAGCAACTCCAAGTGAGCTTTTTGCAACTCACCATCTATCCCGTTTTGTCTGCAGGCCCTTGTGACACAGCCCAGGCAGCATCTCCAAGACGCTGGTTTCTTGAACCCTTCAAAACATATCCCATCTATTCCCTCCCACTCCACCCATTCTCCATCGCCACCAACCTACAACGCCGCAATCCTACCGCCGTACAATGCCTAAACGGACATGCCATGACCACGAGTGAAAACAACAAGCGTGTAGGCTCGGCATGCTGAGTACTCCCCATGTAGTTGACAGCTAACAACCCACAGTATCCGGCCTCATGCCACTGCGGCACTGTCCGCTACACCGTCACTCTCTTCCCGCCTCCAGACGGCCCTGACTGTTGGGTAGTGGAGTGCAACTGCAGCATCTGCACAAGGAATGGGAATCTGAACGTGTATGTCAGGAATGAGTGTATCATGTTTGACGCTGGTGCTGGGTTGGATGGCGGTGGTGTTCAAGTAAGCCTGGATGTTCTCAGTGAATGGATATAGAGTGCAACGATGTACTGATGCGAGACCGAAGTATACCTTTAGTAAGCGGAGAGTACAGCACTACTTTTGCAGACACTGTGGATCTAGTCTGATGGCTGAGAGCAGTGAGCCAGGGTTCTATGAGGGCGTTAAGGCATTGAACGTACGCATGTTCCATAACGTGGATGCGCAGACTTTGCAGCGAAGACATGCTGACGGGAAGAGTCTATGACTGGAGCTCGAAGGGAACACAGCGACAATACAGAAGCATAGCAACGAACTAATGATCATGTCTTTCATTTCCATCATATAACTCGTGAAACGCTACGTGAAATCGCCATTGCTACGAGGGCAAGATGATGCTAAGGAAGGGTATGTGCAGAAGTGAAGTCAAATGTGCCAACATCGAGCGGTGCTCAGTGAGAGATGCGAATGTAATCTCCGAAAGATCGAAGGGATGAGACAACCAGATCGAATGCTCAAGTTGCAATGCAGTAGCCGTAGCCAGCCCAAAGGTTCGTGCAGTCAGCGTTGAGTTGAGTGTTGAGAGAACGAAGCGTGGCAAGGTCGACAGGAGCAGAGGCGCAAGTGTCACCAGATTGGGGAGTGTAGTAGTCCGTGCAGCCAGTCGCAGCTCCGTCGATGATGAGGTCAGGCTTAGCAGTGGTGGTAGCCAGGGTCTCAGCAAAGACGCCAGGGGCTGGTGTAGGGGCTGGTGTGGGAGTAGCAGTGGTCGAGGTAGTGTACTCGGTAGCAGCGGTCGTAGTAAATGCGGACTCAGCAGTGGTAGTCGTAGGCGCTGGCTCATCTGGGGTGTCATTGGTGTTGGCGCTGGCCACCATGCCTTGAGCACTTGACAGGGAACCGATGACGTTGTTATCGCAAACGCTCCAGTTGAAAGGGCTCACAAGGCGGTTGGCGATGTCGGACGCATAGCAGGGTGTAGGTCCAATGCCAAGGTTGTTGTCAGTGATCCTGCCGGCATTGTACAAGCGAGCAGCCTTGTACCACTTGCTGTCGTCGGTAGTGCCAGCGTCTGCCACGCACTGAGTCAAGGTAGTCTCCAGACCATCACCGTTGGTACCGTCGTGGATCATCTGGCGGATCTCACTCGAAGAGCACGGGCTGACTGGTTTGCCGTCTGGGTTGCAAGACCCAGTGCCCTGAGCGCTCTGCATGAGACCTGGGTTGGCGTGACTCCAGACAGTGGTAGGAGCTCGTACACAGCCCTTAGACTCCTGCATCATGATGGCAAGAATGAACTCCTGGGTACAGTGAGCACCTGTTGGCTTTCGGGACACAGCGGGAAGTTGCCTACCTTGGGAATGCCGGACGACTTGGATTCGGCAATGATGCTATCCTTGATAGCCTGCGTCTCGGCATCACTGTTGTTGTTACCCCAGCCCTCGACCTGGCAAGAGTTCTGGATGGTGTCAAGGTTTGCCTTCCTATGTCCTGTCAGCGTGCTGCAACCATGTGTGGAAATCAGACATACCAAGCCTTGTCCCAGCTCAGCCACTGCGATCGAGATGGCCAGCCAACGGATGTCGAGCCATCTCCACCAAACATAATGTACGTGTCTCGAGCAACAATGGTGCGAGCAGCTGCATTCTGAACCGGCGCAGCGACGGAAAGTGCGAAGATGCTGCATGCAGCAATGAACGAAGTGGCGGCGACCATGACTGCAATTGTCTCGAAAGTGAAGGGCGTAGAAGGGACCTTCCAAGAGCGAGTGTGCAACGGGCAAGAAGAGACGAATGAAAGTAGTAGCGGAGGAGCTTGCCTCACGCGAATGTAGTGAAAAGAGAGACGAGAGCGTTGAACGGTATGGAAAGAGTGTCACGGACAGTCATTACCTTTTATGTTGACATGAGAGCAGCGTGGGGCTCCTGCTGGGCGGCGTTTGCGCCTGTTGTTGCAGGAGCGTACCTGGCAGATGTGCCAGATGTGGATCTGTGGAGAGCCGCCAAATCCAGCATCCCTGCACTTGTAAAGTGTCAACCCGCTTCTGTGCCTGGCCCTTACCCCACTTGGTAGACGTGCATCGGTGAAACAGTGTTGCACCATCATGGGAAACACCACAAAGAAGGTGGCGTGGATCACACAGGCACACCTCTGTGTGTTCGAGTCCAGCCTAGATGAGCATCGCTGCTTACGAGTACCCAGGAATTGGTGCAAATATTCCGCTGCTTGCATCACGGTCATTGTGGTGTCTATTTCCTTCCCTGCTATCGATACCGTTCGGCTTGGGAACCCGGAGAGGCTGCATGCAGGAACCCAAACCTAAAGAATTAGACTCGTAGATTCAACGGTTGTATCCTGCCAGTAGGCGTTGCGCAAGGCGTCGTAGTCTACAGCTAACCGCATAATGTACATCATAAAGTTGCTTCCCCGGAGGGGTATGCAGCCGTAGCCTCAACGACAACTCGGGAGCGCGCGTCTGGATCACGAGAAGTATTACTTTTGTCGCTCGTTGCCCGGAGAGCATCCCCAGAAAGAAAGGACGAGGCGTTCGGCACCTGTTCAGACGGGCGCCACGCCCGGCGCAAGCAGCAGGTTGAGGCGATTTGATGCGTGGGCGCTGAGACTTTGTGCGGCGCAGTCGAAGCCCACAACTGAGCGCGTACCTGTCATCTCGAATGCGGGTCGAGGCCCTCGGCAAGGCAGGGGTATCTGGATCGTCAAGGTCATTGTCCGGAGCTTTGTTTTGCGAAACAGGTAGGAGGCCATGTTGGTCAAAGGCGGCGTCTCCGCAAGGGCAGAGTGAAATCAAAGGTAGGGACTAGATGCGCAAACTGAGACTTGCACCGCACGCGTACAATGCCTCAACGCCACTGTCCACCCAAGACCTTGTTGTTGCAGTTTGTTGGGAGGACTTGAAGTGTGAGATAATATGAAGAGTCGTTGCGCAGCAGCGTAACGCATATGCAGAGCGCGGGCTGCTGTGGTTACTGCACGCGAGTTACCAATGAGGGGACGCGGCACATGCATGCCGCAGGTACCGCATGTCGGGTCGCACAGAGTACCGGGTGTAGTGATCATGGAATTGATTATAGTTGTGATAGCTCGATAAGAGTCGAGGTTGCAAGAGATGGAGAAGATGCGGGGTTGAGGTTTGCAGACGTGCGACAGAGAGGATGGAGTGTGACTAGTCCTCCATTCCATCATCATTCACATGCTATCACCCCTTCTTCAACGCGTCCTTTACCTCAGGACGCTCTCTCCACAGATTCACTAGCGGCAGGAACATCTGCTTCTTGATTTCCGTGCCGTTCTTTTCGGCTTCGGCTTGCTCACCGGCCCACGCCCACATTTGACTCCAAGGTATCCACTCCCACTTCGCGCACTTATGCGGCTCCATCGCCTGCATTGTGTCAGTTGACATTCCACGAACGCCTTTGTTTTTGTCTCCTCGAGGTCTGCAGCCGCTTCTCCTTGAGACATGGGCAATGACCTACCTGAGCAGTCTTGTTCTCGCCCGTGATCTCCGCCGTCACGAAAATGGTCACGTAGTGCTTTCCCTCTCCAAAAACATCATTAGTGGCTGTCAAAAACTTGATGTTTCCTATTTCGAGGCCCGTTTCTTCTAAGCTTTCTCTTGCCGCTGTTTCGGCAAAAGACTCGCCGTACTCAAGGTGCCCACCCGGACATTGCATGGTTCCTGGAGGCAGTCAGCGTCCGCTTTGATGTTGTCTTTGAGTTCCTCGAGTGTTTTATCATCACTAAATCGAAATTAGAACGGACATACCAGCACCATGACTCCCGGCGCGTTCGCCCATGATGATGTTACCATTGCCGTCGTGGATGACGACACCAACGCCAATCTTTGGTCTTCCAGGTTCTGACATGCTGAGACACGATCTGGTATGTAGCAAGTCGCCTGCAATTTTCGGGTCAACAGTGTGGTTGATGTTGAGCCTTGTCAGCTTGGAGTGCTGGAGATGTATGGTATGTTAGTCACACTAGATGTGGGGCGGTGCAGCTCGACAGATTGCCTCATTGGGAGCGTTATGAAGGGCGGTGGCGCAGTCTTGAACACAGAAATACTTTTGATTGCTATGAATGCCTTGTAGCCTGATAGGCAGACTCATAGCCGCTCGTAAATCGTAAGTCCGTCAAATACTGCTGAGGAGCCTCTGGCCTCGCTGTGCGAGGCTTTCAAAAAGTGCCTCGTAACCTAATCGCAAGAACCTGTAACTCCCCAAGTCCATGCCAGCGAAAAGCGAGGCCCAACTTGTGCCTCGTAGAGTCCACCTCAGAAGCCGACATGAGGCTCCTTTAAGTATGCCTCAGGGTCACGCTTCTGCAAGCCGACAAGCATGTTGTAGAAGCCTGCGTTCCAATCAACGCACTCGAGGTACTCCCACCAGAGACGCAGACCGCGTGGGTTATCGGCGTCGGCCTGCGAGTTGTTAGTTGATGCCGAAGTCCTTGCGCAAAACAACTTACCGCGTCGAAGGCGTTGAGGATGGACTCAGGCTTGATCATGGAGATCTTCATCTTGGTCTCACGTTCCCAGTCGACGAGCTCCTGAAGGTGGTACTTGATGTCACTCGTGAACTGCTTGCTGTGCGCCTCTTCGTCGACTGTGGCAGTGCTGTTGTCGTCGCGGGTAGGGAGAAGGACCGCGCCTTCATACTCAGGTCTAGGAAAGAGGTGCTTCTTGAGTTCTTCGGTGACCCAAGACTCACGGTCTGAGGCAGTCAACTCCTTTGCGATATACTCCCTGACGTCCGCAGGTACTCGAGACTTCATGGTATCAATGTCGAGCTTGTCTGACCAACGTGTCTGGGAGTAGTTCCCGAAGTACGCATAGCGGCCCGTGTAAAGCTGAACAAACATGGGGACGTCGGTATACGAGTTCGTGCCCTCCGGAAGGTTGTCGAACTTCTCCTCAGGAGCCTTGTTGAAGAAAGCGGTCAACTTGGCGCCGTGCTCTCCTGGAGCTTTGGGCAAGAATGGTTCGTAAGTTGGATCGATCATGTAGTAGGTGCGGTTCCTCAGGACCTGGGCTGCGCTGTTGGAGTGGGTGATGTACTTCAGACCTGGGGACCAAAGGATGCCACCGAAGTGGTTGTTCAGGAAGTCGATGTGGAAAGTCGTCATCTTATGTTGAGGCGGCATTTTGGCTCGGACGTTGTCAGGCAATGCCTCCAGCGTGGTCAGATAGTACGGCTTCCAGTCGACAACAGACATAGCCTCGACGTCCTCGAGCGGAGTGTCATCTCGAAAAGTTGTAGTAGGCGAAGGTGGAGGGCTAAGAGTCGCTGCTGGAACGGGTGGCTGCCGGGTAATCGTGTCGACTGGTCCGTCTGTAACGAGAGGCTCATGCTTGTGCTTCGTAATGTCAATGGTGAGTTTGGGAGCCCTGCGAGCAAAGTCAGTACACGCGATAATCGAGATAGCCTTGCTGAACATACGTATCAGCGTTAGTGCTACCGGGCTGCTTGCCACGAAGATGGGGCGGCAGAGACTTCTTGATGTCATTGCTTGCCACGCTTGCAGCTCTGACATGTGGAGGTACTCCGTTAGCCTTTGGTGTACTGCCGCTGTTCGCCTTCTGATTGTTAGCAACACCGTTGACTGACTCGCGGACTTCGCGACTAAGTTGCTCAAGCTCCTGCATGAACTGCATGGCACTCTGACGAGACTTGGCAAGATCAGTGCCCTTTGCAGAGTTGGCATGCGTAGTTGCAGCATCTCGCGTCACTTTGCCGAAAGAGTTGTAGAGATCATGATACAAGTCTTTGAGGTTGTCGACCTCTCCGCGCAAGTCTCCATGCGCGACCTCCAGGTTGAGAAGCCTGGCCTCAAGGTACGGAGAAGGAGGAGAGCTCACCTGCTGGGGTGTGTTGTCTTGACCATCTGTAGCTGCACCGTTGGGACTGAAGTTGAGGGCGCCGGGGTTGAAGTTGTGTCTGATCATGGTGACGGTAGAAGCTGTTGACAGCTGTCTAGAGGTAGTTGACACCTTGAGAAGAGTGTGTGAAATGGAGTGAGGTGTACGAGCAAAGAGTGTCTGAAGGCGGATGTGAGTAGAAGACTCAATGAGCAGCAGAAGGAAGCTATATACCTTAGCCGGGTAGCTGCCTGAAGCGATATGTCCAGTATTGAGGTGAGAGAAGCAGGCGTCGTTTACTGAACACTGCCGCAGGACAATTTTCAAGATATGTGAGTTGCTGGTATGATATTACGCGTCAGGTATAAATGCTGTGGTATGTGTCTGCAATATGCTGCTGAAGTCTGGCCTTGTGGATAGTAGAAGAGTTGGTGCGATACATGATGAGTGAGTTTATATAGACTACAGTAGGTATGCTGCGACCGAAGCTCCTGTGGTGAGCGCGCGCGTGATTGTGTTGAGGAAAGTGAGAGCGCCAGAAAGCATCCAGTGAGACGAAGATGCTATGTCGACCTCAGACTTGATGCATTCTAGGCCATCCGAGCAACACGTTCAGGCCGTCGGTGAGTAGGCGTTGACTCATCTTGACCATGCTCTGTGCCACTGCTGCTATCGTCTATGAACATACATGTTAATGTCTTGAACAGTCTGCTCTGTGCAGCAGAGCGCGACGAGCTGCTCAATCCAAGGCACAGAGGTCATGTTGGAGGTCAAACCTGTCATGTCAAGATCATAGGCTCAGATGCCACGGCGGGGACTCGGCTGGTCGAATGCACCAGAACGCGAACTTTGAGAATAGCGCCGAAGCATCTCAACGTCCACCCCACCTACGATAGCTCATGTCGATTCATCTCTTCTTGATTATGAGGCTCTCCTCTTGTTTCGTTGCCTCCATTTTCGATCGATCACTTCGCATCTCCGGTTCCGTGTCCAGTCTTCGTCGATCAATGGCTTATCAGACTCGACCTTGAGATTTCAACATCTTCCAGCGTTGATTGCTCGAACTGCAACTCAATTGTAGTCCTCTGTCACGCGTCGCCTCCCAGTGTAATGGCTCCAAAAGTTGCACTCGTTGTGCTGACACGTTTGAGGGAGTCGCCAAGACGGGCGGAGTGGTGACCTCAACGCGCACGCGACAATGTGCTTCCATGAGGTCGGCAGCACACAAACATGCGGCAAGTAGGTACACAAAGCATCTTTGGCGATGTTTGAGGTGTTTCCAGACGCGTTTGAGGTATCGTGAGTGTTGACTGCAGGGGAGAGCGGAGCGATACGGTTCCTGACATTAGACGCGCGATTTCGGCAAGCGCGACTGAACCCTGAGAAACGTCATTTCACAGTCCGTGCCCGCTCCTGCATTATTCGTTTTGCGAGCCTCTCCTCACCACCGCGGCTGATCACGATAAGCGTACATGCACCGAGGCTGTTCACGGCTTGCGACGCCTTCTACGCCATCTTTGAGCTGTTTTGAGTACTCGCAACAGCCCAATTACTCGCTCTCTTGACTTCACGATGCCGCCGAAGCGCAATACCGAGGACGTCCAGACACTCAAGGAGAAACTCCACAACACGAACGCCCGCGGACGTCGCACGGGTGGCACACATTCAACGAATGGCAGCAGCCTGAAAGAGGTCGATAATGCGTCTACCAACAGTGGTCAGACATCAAACGACCTCGACACCTCGAATGTCAGTCACCGCCTCACTTTCGTCCAGCTGTCATACCTCGCACCACGCTACTACAATGCGCACCACACACTGACATCCGTCTCTCCATCAGATGAAATGGACTTCCCAAGAGCCTGCTGTCCTCCAGGGCTACCGACGAGTCTACCGCCTCGACACACCCTCGACCTTCAAGAACCCGCTCAGCCACGTCGTCCTCAGTCAGGGTATAGGACGCATGTCTCCTACCATGGCACGCGCGAAATCGAAACGACGGGTTCAAAAGGACCAGCTTGCAATGGCTGTACGGAAGAACTTCAATGCTCTTGGTGTCAGTGAGAGCGACGTCATCGTCGACTGGCTGTACAAGACAAAACATCAGGGTGAGCAGACCTTCCCGTAACTTGTCCAGAACGCTGCTAACATCCGGATAATAGATAAGGAGTTCCGCGTACGATTCACACCTCAACGAAAGTGAACAGACTCGAGCTCACACCACGCACACACGCACACACCTTCGCTTCGCTTTCGAACCCTTTCACGTCGATACCCTGTCCTGGTGTAGCAGCCAGAGACCACTAGATATAATGAGCATGAGCATTTTGGGAGGCGTTTGGGATATACGCACGCCCTCGGTTGGGCGATGCACGCTATGAATAGAGCCCATCGTGCTCTGGCATTCAAGACTCGGATATGTCAATGACGACTACACTGACAATACGGCATGACGGCTTGCCAATGATACTGTCTATGAGAGATTATGTTATAATGGCTATTCGGTATTTAAAGATCCGTCTTACAATTTTCAGAGCTCGGGGTTCCTACCGAGAGCATTTTGCCTTGCTGTACCATTTGAGCCTCGACATGCGCGAACGACCACATTTGACCTCACAAACACACCTTTAAATTATGCGCAACTAACAGCAATCCATCTACCGTGCACCTTCCAATCGAGAAATTGACCACCACGCTGTTGCGCTACGAAGTCGCAGCTCTCGAAGGTGCTGGAAGACGCGCCCGCTTGTTGCCGAGGGCCAATGCGCTGCGCGTCATTGGTCGCAGGGACTTGTAACGCTCAAAAAGTTCGTCCACCCCGTCGACATCGAGGTTGTCCACTTGGCATCCAGACATTGTGCCAACATCACATTCATTTCGAGCGCCGCTTTCTATTGTACAGCATGAATTTCGCCGCTCCAATTCCGTTGAAGGCGGTTGCGCCTGCGCGCATAGTCTCGGCCTCTAGACAGTGCCAGAGAAGGAACATGTCGAACGCAAGAGTGCAGATGAAGAGACCAATTATCACTGCGCAGCCACAAACACAAAACGCGCCTTGCAAACGAGTATGTTGCACTCGACTGGTTCTGCTCCTCGATGGTGTACTAACAAGATTTACAGTTCTTCCACGCATCACCCACCGCATACGCAATGGCCGATCCGTACAAAACTCTAGGCGTTGGCAAAGACGCTGCTGCCGGCGACATCAAGAAGGCATACTACGGCCTCGCGAAGAAGTACCACCCCGACACAAACAAAGATCCCGGAGCGAAGGAGAAGTTCGCCGCCGCCCAGTCCGCGTACGAGATTCTGTCCGACAAGGAGAAGAAGGCGCAATACGATTCATACGGTGCATCAGCATTTGATCAAAACGGAGGGTTCAATCCTGGAGCTGCTGGCGGAGGCAACCCCTTCGGTGGAGGCTTTGGAGGTTTCGGTGGATTCGGCGGCGCACAAGGTGGATTCGGTGGCCAAGGCGGATTCCAGGACATCAACTTCGAGGATCTTTTCGGCGCATTTGCAGGAGGACGAAGGCCACGAGGCGGTGGCGGCAGGAGGAACCCCTTCCAGGAAGAGATCATGGTTGGCGACAACATCGAAGTGCAAACGAACATCTCGTTCCTGGACGCAGCGAAGGGTGTCAAGAAGGACATTTCCATCACACCAATGGTCGAGTGTGGGACATGCAAAGGCAATGGCATGAAGGCTGGGGCCAAGAAGGCGGAGTGCAAGGGCTGTGGCGGTACCGGGCAACGAGTCACAAGCATGGGCGGTTTCCACATGAGCGCAACCTGCGGACAGTGCGGTGGATCTGGATTTGCGATACCCCGTGGCTCATCTTGCGGAACCTGCGGCGGAGATGGAGCAGTCAAGGAGCGCAAGACGATACAGATCGACATTCCCGGTGGTGTAGAGGACGGCATGCGCCTGCGTGTCAGTGGCGAGGGTGACGCACCGCTCACAGGACAAGCCATGTCCGGTGGCAAAGTACATGGCCAGAAAGGTGACCTCTACGTCCTCATCAGAGTTGCCGCCGATTCGAAGTTCAAGCGCAACGGCTCCGACATCCTCCACACCGCGACGATCCCGCTCACAACCGCCGTTCTTGGAGGAGAAATCAAGGTTCCCACACTCGACGGCGAAGTCATGGTCAAGGTTCCCACTGGATCAGGGACAGGCGACAAGATCACACTTTCAGGCATGGGTATGAAGGTCCTCTCCACTGGCCGCCGTGGCGCTCAGAAGGGTGACCTGAAGGTCGAGTTCAAGGTCAACATGCCGAAGTACCTGTCGGTCAACCAGAGAACGATCCTGGAGATGCTCGCGGACGAGATGAACGACAAGAGCGCGAAGAGAATCATGAATCTTGGCAAGTTCAAGGAAGACGCACAAGCAGCGGCAGAGAAGCCATCGACCGCAACGACAGAAGACGAGCATAAGAACGAGGGTTTCCTCAAGAATGCGTGGCACAACCTCACCGGGCAACACAACCATCTGAAGAAGGATCAGACCAAGGATGAGTCGACGAGCGAAAAGAAAGACGACGAGAAGCAATGAGCTGGCTCAACATGAGCTTGAGCAGCGCTTTGTGTATTTTTGACATGTTGTACAACACTTAGACTGGCGCATACGGTGGTGTCTGCTGCCTTCAAGGCAAGCATGTTTGCAAGCATTTCTGGCGTTGAGTCGTGGTCAAGATGTATAGAAGCACCGATTGTAGTCGCTGGCCTCTCGACTCTGACTTGTATCATATAGTTTACTCCATGTAATAGCGAGCTGTATCAGTGCAAATCTTCTTCACCGACTCAGATAGCGCAGCGCTTCCCTACCGATTATTGCCCTCGTGACTGTGGCTCTTTTCAGGGCGCGTATGAACAACGATGTTTCTCCCCGGCTCTTGTAAAGTCCATCCCTGCGGTTCGAATATCCCCCCGCGCCAAATCAGATTTCTGCCCCCAGCGATTTGCAACTCAACGCCGCAAGTATATACAGC